>JAMZAV010001183.1:0-186129 GCA_024449915.1 Sweltsa coloradensis
TTCTTGATACGGGCATGCACCTGTTGTGAATTAATTCATTGAGTAGCACAACACGACTTGCCGGCTACTAGATTGTCACTACCCATCTAGTACCAATTAAAGTGGACTCAGTGGCGCTATTAGAACGTGTTATAGACTTCTTGATACGGACAGGACAGTCGCTGTCATCTTGATTTGGGGGAGTTTTAATCCATCCACATAATCTTATGTTCACTTTCTGTTAACAAAGACTGCCAATACTTAAACAAGTAAATTATTGAATTATTTTTTGTGCATAACATTATTGATTTAACCTAATTAGTATAATACTACTTGCTCTACTTTACAATAGAATTCGAATGCCAACCACAGAGTTTAGCTCCAAAGTTAAAGATATATTAATGAAATAATAAAGTATAATTTAATTTTACTAAGAATTAATTATTTAGAAAAGTAATATTAACAACAGCGACTATTTCCGTTTTCAACACAATTTTGAATCAAACCATGCTTTATTGATCCAACCAATGTGTATGGTTTGTGATGGTGATGATAACTAGGAACGCTTAAGTCCCTCCGCGTTGTTGGGATGAGCGTATATGGTGGGTGGGCATTGAGCTGCATGATGTGGTTACGCGGATTTTCTGTTGTTCTGTGATTAAAACATTACTTAGTTGAAGATTTATTAAAATTAATTATTTTTTTCAAAATTTTACTTTAATTTTTTTAATAAATTAAATTAAATAAAAAATTAACAAACATTTTAATTTTTTTTATAAATCGTAATTTTTTAAAAAGGAAAAATCGTCAAATTGCAATTTTCATAAGAAATAATTATTCGATTGCGCACAAAATTTTACACGAATATATTAGTTCATAAAATTAAGGTTCTGTAAAAATCATTACCAATCGGATAAACATGTAGGTTTATTAGTCGAGATTGTGTAAAAAAAGAAAAAAACGTAAAATTACGATTTTCTGAGAAATAATTTTTCGATTACGCTCAAATTCACAAGATATCTTATTCCTAAAATTAAGGTTCTGTGTAAAAATCATTACAATTCGGATCCAGCATGGTAGGTTTATAATCGTAGAAATTTTAAAAAAGCGAAATCGTAAAATTGTCGTTTTTTTATGAGAAAAAATTTCCGATTGCGCTCAAAAACGTGCAGTTTCTAATTCAGAGATTTCGAAGGCCTCCATAAAATTTCTCGCATCGGAGTATCGTTTAGCCCGGAATCGTGTTTAACAAACCCACAAAAATACAAAAAAAAAAGAAAAAAAAAAAAATGAAGAAAAAAAAAAAAACATTCCGGACTTTTTTCTCCAGTGTAGATGTGAAAGGATATCTTCGCTCGCTCGCTACGCTCGCTAACGCTCATCCAACAAAAGTGATTCATAAGGAAGTGTGTTTTTTTTTTTAGCGAGGGTTGTGCCCATAACTGTTATCATATGCTACAGTCGATGTCACCTTGAGGTGGAAAACATTTAACACAGTGCCGTAATTAATTATACACGGGTGATATCTCGCAGTGAATGTTTACGTTTAGATCTTAAAACAAGAGCAGTGCATGAATAACACCCTTTTCGGAACTGTTGTGCAACTCTGACAAGAATTTTTTTTGCAGATTGTCCTCATAAGCTGGGAAGTGGTCCGTTACGTTATAGGAGTCTTCAGCGAACTTGAATTAACTTTTCAGTGAACTTACTGTCCGTCGCTGTGCTGCCATGTACACCGGGACATACACATAGGCCGACATACAGCAACTGTTTACCGACCTACCCGGCCGTTTTCCACGGTAATCGACTCGTTTGTAAGTGATCGACCAGTTTTGAGGTCGATATCGTTGCGATATAATCGTGACAACCGAGTCCGACTCGTTATATTTGTATAAAATGGTGGATGATAAGCCTTGGGCCTACACGTAAACCAACCCGATTCTTACCTTTCTCAAACGAATAATAATAGTATGCTCAAAGAAACCTACTCTTAGTAAAGGGCCTACACCTAAAGTCCCGTGCGTTCCCTTTTTGCTCATGAAATTATCCATTTAAATCCAATTTCTCCCCGATTGGAAATAATCCACATCTATGTTCAATTTCGAATATTTGACAACTGACTGGCGATCATTTGTTCACATTTGACCGTCCACGGCCATGTAAATCATACCTTTCGACCTCAAGGTCTGCTGATCTCCGCCTAGCGTAGGATCGTCTAACTCTACCTAGTGGCCACACCTAGTGGTTTTAACCCAAGGTCTGCTGGATCCTCCGCCTAGCGTGGAGAATCGTCCTAACTCTCTAGGTTACCTATGGCCACACGAGCGAGTTATACGAGCCTCCGCAGGTGCGGAGATGTAGTAGAACCTTGGTTTTAACCTAGTGCCACACGAGCGAGTAGACGAGCCTGACCCCCCCGCCTCGCCATGTGGCGGAAAATGTAGTAGACCTTGTTCGACCTCGACGGAGTCGGTCCCGTGACAGAGTTGAACCCGTGAAGTTACTGAATAGGGGCCCAGGTGTGTTTGATGATTAGATTGTTTTGTAAGTGTATAAATAACAAAAAAAATGATGATGAAAGTAATACCCTATCAAAATATAATAGTTATGTATGTATACAGAGAAAATGAAGGAATGGATGACCTTACACTACTACAACAACAACAACAACTGCGGCCATCAGTGTTGTGCACTGCGCTGTACCATCACAGTGGTGCTGCACTGAATACACCACATGTGGCGACGTGTGAACAAAGATGGTGGTGTTGACTTGTTTTTGATAATTGTTTGAGTTGTCTGTTTAGTGTTTAAATATGTCTCGAAGCGAGTCCTTTAAAAGAAATCTCACTGTAAGTATAACTAAAAAGCTCAGCAATTTACCTACAACCCAACTTCTTCGGTTGGAGAGGTCCATCTGTGGTAAAACTAGGCTAGGGATAGGCCTAGGCTTTGCGTATGCCCTAGCCCTACTTGTTCGGTTGGGGGGGTCCAAATGCTTTTTGCGATGTTTTGAGTGAAGCGCGTATGCCTAGGTATTAAATGAAATAAAATACAAGTAGGCCCTATATAATGTAAAACATACGTGCTTCACCCCCCCCCCCTCTCCCCCTAACCTACGATTCCCTTCAAAACATTGTATTAAGCTTTCGATCCCGATGCATTTTTGGTGGTATTCTGGTTTTTGCACTACAAAAACAACAATAGGCCTATTTTCATTCATTCAGTCCGGTATTTTTTTCTGAAACGCTCAGAACAGACTCTAAAAGCCTAGGCTAGTTTATAAAAATAAAATATAACCTGCGGTGCTATTGTTGGGGGCTCTTCCCCTAAAACCCGCCATGCTGTTTTTACCTACAAAGATTGGTCCATCTACCTTGAGTTTAAATTATGGCAACCCTAGCCTAGTGGTTGTTGTGCCAGGATGACGAGAGTGGCCCTTTCTTAGAGGGGAATGTATCTATACAGAAATTTAAGTTCCAAACTAGCTGTCTTAATTATTCTTGGCCTGTAGTTTGCCACATTTTTTAGGTCAACTCATATCGACCTGCTTCTAGGTAGGCCTACCGGTGGCGGTAGGCCTACAAATTAGTTTCGTCAAAATATTTTGATTGTTAATGGAGTCAAATTTATCCTCCAACAACCAATCATGCCTTGACTTGAGCCCTTGACTATTTCATTTACGTTGGTGATTGAAAACTAGTGCAGTTTTTTTGGTGGTCAAGAAATGCAATGCTGACCCTAAATAGGGTTGCCATATTTCCCAGAGTGAAATTCGGGACATTTGTAGTAACTGAGTGGGCAACAAGGGGTTTGGGGCGAAGCCAGGGGTTGCCAGATTAGTGAAACTCAAATACGGACAGTACTTTGCGTAGTGATACTGGTCTGGGGCAAAGCCCCAGCCGCCGGAGGCGGAAAATTTTTGGGGTTTTGTTTTTTGGGGAAGGGCCTAAAACGCATTTGAGAGTAATTCAGTGAAAATTTTAAAGCAATATAGTGATTGAAATAGGGAGATAATCAGATAAGGAATGTACAGAAAAGTAAGTAGCTGTATAGAACCACAATTTTAATCACTTTATTGATAGGCACATTTCATTGATGATCAGATCATTGATATTTATTGCTTCGTTACTATTGCAACGTTACCATCTTCATCGTCACTCACGTTTAATGTTGTTTATCACTGCCTCACTCACTGAGTTCGAATGCGTTTGTCACACGCACGCCGCGCCCGAGGTTAAGATTATCACGTTACGGCTAGAGACACTCGCTACAATGACTCACCGCGCTAATGATGCACTTGAATAACACCCACCACTGAACTGCAGGCAGCAGCGGCAGACTGATCAGGCACCAAGGCCGGCCGAGGGGAAGGGATTGATAACTATACGCCCGCGCGTATTGTTAAAAAGCGCACAGGGCCTACTTATTCTAAATACGTGATAACTGATCAATGGGTTAGAGCATACGGGACGCGGGAAACCCCCATCAAATACGGGACTTCCCGGGTAATACGGGACACCTGGCAACCCTAGGCGAAGCCCCAGCCGCCGGAGGTGAAAAATTTGTGGGGTCCTTTTTCGACGTAAGTGCCCAGAAAATGATGTTTAAGCATTATATTTTCCATGTTTAAAGTGATGATAGAAGACACAATTTCATAAAATTAAGGTGATGTTGGGTTGGGATGGGTACTAGGAACTAGAGGTACCATCAAGTTTAAAACAAACTACAGTGTTCTATTTGGTTTAAAACAGAAAAACAATTTATTCTATTCAGAAAATTTGCACGCAATAGAAGAGTCGGGAAACATTTTCTTGTACAGTTTATTTGAGCAGCTAGTAGAGTTGTACGACTGGTGGTGAGTCACAGCATGAAAAGCGCTCGTGCCCTCTGCTGCCGCTATTTTTGCAGTTTCTTCCGTTGAAAACCGCGAAACATTGTGTAAGTTTCGATGAGCTCGCCACTGAAGATATAGCTAGTTTATGCTTCTTGCTTTGTACGTGCGTAACCAAGTCGCGCCGCCCGCCGTGTGAAACCGATACGTAGCATCTGTAGTAAAATAAAGACGACAATGGAAAGAAGTACGCCGACACTAGGGAGTATAGACTTTTAAATCTTTAAAGCTACGTTAGGAGGCGGCTAGCATTGACACTGTTTCGTGAATCGTGATGGGACAGGTCAATCACTTAAATCATAATAAATTAAACTAACTAACATCCACTAGCCTACCATTATTCATCTGTGCTCTGTACTTACTTGCATAATGAACAATGGCCTTCGAAGTCATCTCGTCCTCTCTTGAATGACGGAAATTCTTTTTCGTATTCAACCTTGTACTGAGTTTTTTGTTTAGGCGGCGGCATTGCCTCGTCACACTCACAGTCGTAGCGGACAGCTCACAACACATACTCCCTCGACGAATGCCCTTGACTGACTGACTGGACTGACTGACGTGACGGCCGCGGCGCAAAAAACAGAAACGCACGGTGCTCGCTGCCCAGCCAATCTGAGCCAGACAACGCTGCACTGGATGGGCCAATAGACACGTGACCTGAGCGGTGACGACTTAAAGAGTGGCGCGCCACATTTGAACCGCCATTCTTAAAAAACAGCGGTTTTGAAACTAAAAAACTATCTGTAAAGAATAAAATAAAAATTATATAAAACCTGTTATGTAAAAATTGTAATGTAAAGATTGAATTTTGAAGAATAAAAGTGACATTTTTATCAATATTATTATTTGTAGGACTAGTATTTGGAAATCGGGACATTCCCGAATTTTCGGGACACGAAAAATACAGAGTTCGAAATCGGGACAATCCCGATTTTTCGGGACGTATGGCAACCCTAACCCTAAATCAATTATTTATGTTCTACTTGGGCCTATGTTTCAGTTTATATAGTAGCTAGGCTATACCTGCTTTGTGATAGGTATCTAGTTCTAGGCTATTGTAATTTACTGCTATCAATGCAATGAATGAAATTGCAAATTGTCAAATGCCCATTTTATTTTTAGGCTGCTGTAAAAGAATCATTTGAGAAGAATGATGGTGAAATACTGGCATCAAAGTTAAGCTCTTCCAATGAGAGGTAAGCAAGAACATTAATTTAATGTACCTAGAGCTAGAATATGCACAATCTTACCGATAAGCCAGCTGTAGAACTAGGCTATAATTAGTCTTACGCTATTGACCTTGGTAATTTTGTTTCTTCTAGTGATACTGACAAACGGATGGTTCTTGAGCAGGTGTTACGTGACACGCTCGCATCTCTCGTGAACTCCCACAACGACGTCGCAGTATGGGAATCGTTCATTACGTTCGTGATTGGAATTTGTCGCTTGAACATTTGCATCCCGACCGCGCCCGTAGTCCTTCTGGGCGACGTGTTCGATGCTGTCACGCTGAAGCGATGCGCCGAGCTGTTCAACTATGTCGAAAACAATGTCGACGTTTGGAAGGAAGACTTGTTTTTCCTACCTTGCAAGAACAACATGCTGAGAATGTGCAACGACTTGCTACGACGACTGTCACAATCTCAAGACACTTATTTCTGTGGACGAATCCTACTTTTTCTGGCCAAGTTTTTCCCGTTTTCGGAACGTTCTGGTTTGAATATCGTAAGCGAGTTTAACTTGGAAAATTCCACCGAGTTTAATACAGAAGATGCTACAAATTCTAATTTTGGTACCGGTACCGATGAGGCTATGGAAGATGACTCAATATTCGATGCTACCAGGTTAGTAACATGATGAAATTGACTAAAGAACTCTTGGGCTTAGATGATAATAATTTCTACCCTTCCTTTTGAAATTGGCTAAAGAACTATTGGGCCTAAATGATAATTCCACCTTGCTATTCCTGCCTAGGTACTTTTAACCATTAAACCAGGTGATTACTGTTACACCTACATACAAAGAGTAGGCCTAGCACAATTTTGGTGAAAATATTTGCCAAAGTGAACTCCTAGCAGCAAAGAACATGTGAGGCCTATCGGTAATCACCATGAACAACGAACTCGCATTACTCTAGGCTCCAGCACACCCAGCGCTATCTCACTCCAACCAACAGGTTTGTAAATTCCCCTTGTACTGTTTCAGGTCGAAGGTGGATTATAACATCTACCGCAAGTTTTGGGCTCTTCAAGATTTCTTCCGAAACCCTAATCAATGCTACAACAAGGTTCACTGGAAGACGTTTGCGCTTGTACGTAATAAATTCCTAAGTACTTACCATACCTATCTCTACCTACCTAGTGTTCTCCCCTGGCCTGACCCTCCAGGCCTCCCACTTGTCAATAATTTTAATTTATTCATTGTTACCCAATATAGCTTCACTAGGCCTACACCAAGATGTTTTTATTGTAATGTTTGTAGGTCACATTATTACAGTAGGCCTAGACCTAAACTCTTGTTAATTTAAATCGGTCAGTGGAAATTTCTGTTTTTAAATTCAAACTAGTGATGAAGTCCCTACAGAAGTTTTGGGTAGAGCTATCAATGTAATTTTAATTTACACCTCCTGTGAGCACACTGCATGGGAGAGGGTTAAACTGGGATTTTTAAGTCCCTTGGAATTTTTATTATAGGGAGACTACTGGTACATTTCAATGACCTATGGTTTCTTTATACAAAATTATAGCTAGGCCTACCAATGTTTATAATTACAAAAATGTCTAGGCCTAAGTAGGTAGGCTTACCTA
This sequence comes from Sweltsa coloradensis, assembly GCA_024449915.1. Taxonomy (NCBI): domain Eukaryota; kingdom Metazoa; phylum Arthropoda; class Insecta; order Plecoptera; family Chloroperlidae; genus Sweltsa; species Sweltsa coloradensis. The sequence goes on from JAMZAV010001183.1 coordinate 7,678, forward strand.
GTGAAATCTTAGACTGTGATTTATATATTCATTACATAGTAATATAGGCTAGTGGACATTGCTGTAGTGTAGATAATATATTATTGTTAGAAATATGTGTTCATCCATAATAATACTGTGTGTCATTCCTTTTAGTATTCTTATTATTATTCCTTATATATTTTTGTGTGCCTACATGATGCCTAAATTAGTATAAAATGCATTGGAGTGATATGTATATTAGATGTCAGATACTGGACGATGAAAATTGATATACGTATGAGCGGAAGATCTCTTGAAAAAACAATGGTCAATAAATTGCATACATGTACATATGCCTCCAGCACACGTCGAGCGTACTATCAGCGTTCAGCAGCTTCAGGCTGGACGAGCCCCAGCTGAAACGAAGCCAGACGGCCACCACACCCGCACCTTCATCCGAGACCGAGCAGCAACATTACTTCGCCAAGTACCTGACCAATCAGAAGCTGCTCGACCTCCAGATGAGCGACTCGAACTTCCGGCGATACATCCTCGTTCAGTTCCTCATCACGTTCCAATATCTTGCGACCCCGGTCAAGTTCAAGCCTGACGACCACGAGCTAAAGGTCGACCAAACGGAGTGGATCAAAGATACTACTGAAAAAATCTACAGGTGCTGTAAATTGTTGTAGGCCTATTGTAATTCATTATTTATTATCTTTACTTATTTCCAGTATGATTTTGACAGACAATTTTAGGGTACTGCATTATTTGTGTATAGGTATCCATCCTAGTATCTATAAAAAATTATGCAGTGCCTACCCTAAAATGTCCTGTGTGTTTCTGGCGGCTGAGGATGTACCCCACACCCCTAGCTATCCCGGGCCACCTCGTAAAGCTTTCAAATCAGAATAGGCCTACCGGGCTACCACCACCTTTTTTTTTCAGAAAAAAAAAGTATTTCTAATTACTACATAGTATACTCATTTTAACAGAATTGTTTTTATTTAAAGAACAGCAATTTATGTGGAAAAGGAAAACTATATGAGTGGGTTTAGTTTACATTGGAGAAGGGTTGACAGGTTGGAAAAGTATAGAGAACATAAAGCCCAGCCTGAAGGTGTAGGTAAGCAGTTGACCTTGACATTTAACTGACTTCCTCCAGGCTGATCCAGGAGACTCCCCCCAACGGAGCTAAGTTCCTGACCACGGTGAAACACATCCTGAAGCGGGAGGAGATCTGGAACAGCTGGAAGAACGGAGGTTGTCCGGCCTTCCAGAAACCCGTCGGGGAGGACGAGGAGGGGGTGGAGAGGAAGAAACCCACTCGGCAGCGGAAGAAGAAGTATCTCGGGGATCTGATGAGGGACGCAGCCAGCCAGGGGAAGTACTTCATGGGAAAGTAAGTGTCCCTGGACTAGGCATTTAAGTTTGATATAAAAACTGTATTCCCTTTATGCTGAATAGATTCTTAAACACTTCAACTTGTTTTGTTGATGCATTTGTTATTTTTTTTGTATTATGCATTTGTGTATGTGTTATTGATTTGTTGCATCTGCCATGTGTTATGTACAAGTGTACTATACTATGTAAGTGTCTGTGGACGGCAATAAAATAAAATGAGTACCAATCAACTTTCTAATAGCCAGTACATGGAATGTCAATACAAACAAGCATTAGAGTGTGCTAAATACTTTCTTATAGTATCATTTAAATATTGCTTCTGCAGTTGGTGACCTATGTGTTTGTACTACCACAATCATGCATGTGGTTGCACCTGTTTGAGTGTTTCCTATAATACTGTGTTAATATCGTGCTCGCTGTTGACCCGAATCTATTATAGGTACTATCTGTAGCATGTTCTGACGTAAGTAGGATACTTCTGAAATAATTTCCAGGAACAAATATTTCTGGTTTTTGACATCCCTACTGTCTACAGGCCTATGAAATGTGAATACATAGCGCTCTACATCTTTCTATTGAAGTTGAAGGCTAGGTAAGAATGTTCTAGATTGGTTGATTCTTGTAAAATAAATATGCAATTTATATTTTTCTCAGTTTTGAACTTAAATTTCAAGTTAAAAAAAAACACCAGATTGGCAAGAACAAGTTGCCTTCTTGCTTCTTGTTATTTTTTCAGACTGTTTTGAATTGTAAAATTTGTAACTGACACACCGATTGGATTTGAGAAGAATTGTGCTTGTGCTAGGGAATACATTAGTATCGGAATTTGTGTATTTGTGTTTTCTTGGTGGCTTGAAGTACTGGATATGTTAGGGGAATCCACATTGTTAGTAAGTATTTGTACTTAATTTAATGCTTTTCTATCAGTGCATATCATGTTTTTTGTAGGCTTATTTGAATTGCCTGCTAATATAATATGCCTACAGCTACTGTATCCTTTTTTGTAAGATTGAAACATTATATAGTACATGTTTAGGAACTAGGCCTAGAGGAACTATTACTAATTCAAATTCAATTCTGGAGGGACCAAAGTTAGGGGAAGTCTCAGATGATAAAAATATAAATTCTATAAGCGGAAGCCCACTAAACAAAGGGGACGGGAAGAGTAGGCCTATAAAAAGTTTAATTGTCTTCCATCAAAACATTAGAAGCTTATGTAGTAAAACCGAACAGGTGGAACTTTTTTTAGATTCTGTTCCAGAGGTAGTTGACATTCTGTGTTTTGGAGAGCATTGGATGTTACCTTCTCAAGAACATTCAGTTATTATTAATGATTTTACATTAGCTTCATATTTTACCAGACACAGTGCAAAAGGACGGGGGTGTATATCTACAGTAGAAACTCTAGGAATCTAATTATTAAGCCAAGATCCGACATTACATGCAAGTCTGTTGAGAGAGTCCTTGAAGTATGTGGCATTGAAGTTGTTTCTTCCACTCCCATAGTTATTATCACTATTTATCGTCCGCCAGAATTGGGCAATATTAAAAAGTTTATGAACTCATTTGAAGACTTAATTAAGTTAATACGCCGAGAAGGTTCAAAAATTATAATATGTGGTGACATAAACATTGACTTTTCGGTTGATAGTTGTAACAAAACTAAGTTTGAAAATCTTCTGAGAATTTATAATTTATCGGCCCTAAATTTTGATTACACTAGAGTTACTCATAGTTTCAAGCTCAGCCATCGACAATGTGATTTCAAATTTCCTCCATCCACAAGATGTGTCAAATATTATATCTGGGCTATCGGATCATAGCGGACAACTAATCTCAGTACCTTGTCCTTTTTCTAGATGGAAGATAGACAAAGGCATAAAATCCAAATCTATACTGAAAAGATCATTTAAACCAGAGAACATCCATGAGTTTATATGTGATTTGGCTATCGTAGACTGGTCAAACATTTACAACATTCCAACAGATCAGGTTGATAAAAAATTTAATCTCTTCCTGAACATATATCTCTCACTCTTTGAAACACATTTCCCCAAAAAATCATGTCGCCCAAAAGACCATTCACACATTTTTAAAGGATGGATTACGGATGAAATTAAAAATGCATGTCGTTTGAAAAGAGATTTATATGTACAAAGCAAAACAGATACCAGTGATGAGTTTAAAAGTTTCTTCAACACATTCAAGAAGGATCTATCTAAACTTATAAAAAAGGCAAAACACGATTTTAATTCAGCATTAATAGAAAACTCAGACAACAGGGTTAAAACAACATGGAATTTGGTTAATTATCTGACAGGAAAACAAGGGAAAGGTAACAGTTCTAGTATAAATGAAATCAAATTAGGAAATGAAGGAATAACTGATAAACATGTGATTGCAGAACAGTTCAATCAGTACTACACTTCAATTGCAGGTGATCTAATAGATCAGAAAACCAATACCAATGAAGAATGTATGATCAATCTACAAAAGGTTACTGATAATAACATCCCAGACTTTGTATTGAGTCTGACTAGTCCTGCTGAAGTAATAGATATAATAAATAACTTAAAATCAAAACATTCAGCAGGGTGGGATGGTGTCTCTAATGTTATTTTAAAATATAGTAGCCATTTTGTTGCGGAACCATTGGCGCATATATGTAATTGCTCCTTCACAGAGGGAATTTTTCCGGAACGACTTAAATACTCGGTGGTTAAGCCTTTATTTAAAAAAGGGGAAAAGACTGAGATTTCAAATTATAGGCCAGTTGCATTGCTGCCGACATTGTCAAAGGTGTTCGAAAAATTATTTCTTAGCAGACTCCATGTGTTCCTCAATGACAATAATATACTATGCGAGAATCAACATGGGTTCAGAGAGGGACACTCTACCATGACGGCAGCATTCCAACTAATACATGAGATCAATAACGCCTTAGATAAGAAACTAGTGGTTGGATCTATTATGTGCGATCTGTCTAAAGCATTCGATACACTTCACCATTCTATCCTTATTGATAAATTAAAACATTACGGACTAAGGGGTACAGCAGGTTCATGGGTCAGATCCTATCTTACTGACCGAAAGCAACGCGTAGACATTAACAGCAATGGTGTTGAGTGTTCATCAGGTTGGAAACAGGTTAATAGTGGGGGTTCCGCAGGGTTCTAATATTGGTCCAGTTTTCTTTAGCCTTTATATCAACGATTTACCACCTTATTTAGCGCGTCTATGCAAAGCAATTCTTTTCGCAGATGATACTACCGTGATAATTACGGCACAGAGCATAGACGAGTTAATTTACAAATTGGGAGTTATTCTTAGAGAATTAGAAGCATGGTTCAAGGCTAACAAATTGAAGCTAAACTGTTCAAAAACCCAAATAATTACCTACCAAGTTAAGGGTCAACATCCACATTTAACAGTAGAGCATAACAACTTATCAATTGATATAGTGGAGGTAGCCAAATTCCTAGGCCTTAAACTGGATTTTAAACTAAAGTGGTCATCTCATATTGAAGACCTGGGCAAGAGACTAAGCTCTTCTTGTTTTACAATGAAAGCCTTGTCCACCCAATGTAATTTGGATACAAGGAAAAAAGTTTTTCATGCCAACACTCAGTCTCTGATAAACTATGGGATATTGTTTTGGGGGAACTCAACGAGTGTAAGTAAGATTTTTTGCCTTCAGAAGAGAGCATTGCGGTATATGCTCCATTTAGGCTCTAGAGAATCATGCAGACAGGCTTTTAAGAATGCAAATATATTAACTGTAGCTTGTCTTTATCTGCTTGAGGTTATCATGTTTGTAAATAAATTTCCTAACTTATTTCAATTGAATGCAAATGTCCATAATATAAACACGAGAGGGAAGGGAAAATTGTACCAGACTAGCCATAGATTGAAGCTGCTGGATAATGATCCCGTGAACATGGGAATTAAAGTATATAACAAATTGCCTGAAGAATTACGGAATGTTGGTGTTACAAGCTCTAGGAAGGAGTTTAAGGCTAGGATTAAATCATTCCTTTTGGAACACAGCTTTTATTCAGTAAGTGAATATTTTGAGACTTGTATTGTATAGGACTAGCTTAAGCTAACTATAGTATCAGTACATATGTTGTGTGAACCCAAATATCTTAGTTTTAATTTTAATTTTAATCTAATGACTGATATATTGTATCTACATTGAAACTATTTTAATTGACCAATTGCACTCTTTTATCGAATTGTACTTTGTTAACATTGTAAACTGTTTATGTTGTTGTTTATGTTTGTTTTCTTAACAATTGTACAGATCTTTGACAACTTCAAATACTCGCATGTCTGTATGACATGCATATGAGTGAACACTGTAGAAGGCTTACTTAAATAAATAAATAAATAAATAAATAAATAAATAAAGTGAACGGTGTGTTTCCTTTATAGTAGTGAGCTGACTAAGTTATGGAATCTCTTCCCAAACAACTTGGACGCCTGCAAGTCCAAAGAGCGCTCCTTCCTGCCATCGTTGGAGAACTACTTTGAAGAAAGCATAACACAATGTGACCCTGCTAGCGGCATAGAGGAGCAATACAAGTAAGTTGCACTGGGATAAATGGTTTAGTTGTGTAAACATTTATAATTTTATATGCCAATATTAAACGTGTTTAACACTCTCCCTCATATAGCGTACTAAAGCGTAGTGAAGTAATGTATCTCCGGCCCAGCAGCAATATATAAGGGAGAGGGTTAACTCTCTCCCTCACATAGCGTACTAAAGCGTAGTGAAGTAATGTCTCTCCGGCCCAGCAGCAATATACGATGGAGAGGGTTAAGTGATGTGACCTAGGGCAACAAAGAAATTATTAAATTAACAGCAAAATCCTGTTCTTCGGAGCAGATGTATTTGTCTCTGGTAGCTGGAGAGTGGAGTCAAAGACCTTTCCGTGTATGTCAAATGGCAACTTTTGAAATACATGTATTTTATGATATTGATGTACTTAAAATATAGGCTTCACTGATGCGGAGCCAGCTTTCTTTGATAATTATTTCTACATCCAGGAAGTTGACCCGAGTGTGTGGCTGTCCCAAGTGAATTTGACAAAAGTAGAAGTAAGTAGGGCATATGAATTTCCTAGCTCAGTGTGCGTACACCATTTAAGTGCACTCCTAAGTATTATTTATATATTTCATGTCCCTTTTTTAAGCATTCCAATCTGCTTGGGCGTAGCTTAACGGAACTAATCGCACAGAGGTTTGGTTTTAGGCGGGTGAACGACGGTAACTTTGGTTGGCGAGCTTTGCGCCTTCTGGCCCGGCGTAGCCCCCACTTCTTCACCACGCACAGCAACAATCCCATCAGCAAGATGCCGGAATACCTGGAGGGGATGATCCGGAGGATAGCCAAAGATCTGCCGGTGAGAAACCCACTAAACCATAGAGTAGGCCTAACTGTTTTAGTGCAAAGTTTAAAAAGTGAAATGTTGCTGCCCTAAATGTGCAAAATTAACCTATTTTAGTAGCTTTGGTTAAATCCTAGGAATGGGTGTATGTTTAAATTTAGTTCAGTTTGTCTTCTTTAGAATAGGCACTACCTAGTTAAATGCTAGTTAAATTAATACTAACACCAAAATAAACTATGAGTGACTAAACCAAAATAATGCTGTGGTAATGTAGCATTTTCATTTAGATCAACAACTCAATCTTTCCATTTGTAAAAATTTTCCTTTCCACTTAAATTTTGTAGGCCTTCTTGTTTTCAGTTGAGATTCGCAACTACGTATTTGGTACAAGTTAGTGTTTGGCTCTTTTTGCATTCATAAGTTTGAATTCAGTCCAAAACTCAAAAAAAAAAGTTTGACCACCGCAAATCCCACAGAAAATTATAATTTTTATTTTACAAAATGTATTAATTTATTTTTTATCAGCATCTTTCTTTATAGGCCTACCTGGCTAAAATAATAAATCCCCGATGATGCGTGTTGGTGTTGTAGTCGTCGTCGAGCAGCCTCGACATAAAGGCGGAAATCATTGACGTAGAGACCGACGGTGCCAACAACGTAAACATGATGGAACAGGACGGAGACGACGACGAGCTACTGAAGAACAACGAAGAAGAAGGTTCTTCGAAGGCGAACCCGTCCAGTTCCGGGATGACACAGGAGCAGATCGCGGCCTTGGCAGAGAAGGTGGCGCCCGACTGGAAGAAGCTGGCCGCCAAGCTGGGCTTCAGCGCCAATGACGTGAGTGACAACATAAGGATCGAAGTCACAATTGCCATTAGTTCACAAAACCAATAAACATAAGACAGTGTGTAAAATTCATGTCTATTTATTTTGTCCTACCTGCACTTTTCATGATACAAAGTTCTAAAGAAAACACTACGTATTCCTTACTATAAATAATAAAAATAAAATCAAAATCAAATCAAAGCCATAATTTAATTTTGGACTTGGATCTTTATGAAATTATGATGCTGAATATTTGCAAAAAATCTTAAGAAAATCTTTAGGCCCAAGCCTAAAGTGAGTGTCGTCAGGTAACGTTGAGTTCATAGCATAATGTCCAGCTTGTAGCAATTGATTCATTATGATCATTACATTATTCGAACCCCGGATGCATAAGGATCTAACTTGGACTTAGATCCTTTTGCAGTTTTAAATCGGTTACATAAAGATCCATGTGGTGGACATGGGTCTTTTTGCCCCTCAGTATAATCATGTATAATGGACTTGGATCATTACACAAACCAGTTAAAAATAAAACTACACATCTGAGGACTTAGATCTTTCTACCTTGTAGAAAGATTGAAGTGTTTTGACTTAGATCAAAGTATAAGGTCATTTGGGACAAAAGTGGACTTAGATCCTTCTGCTTCTGAAGCACAGTAAATATTAAACTAAGGGCAATGAAAGGGTTTATTTCTCAATTTGGTTCGTCTGGAAACAAATATTTAATACATCTCAGAAAATACAAAATCCATCCTGACCAGGGTTTGAACCCGGGTTCCCATATTCCAGATAGGGGCTTTAGCCAACTAGACCACTGAGACAGATAATTAAATTGTTGTTTGTTTTTTTTCATCCCATGCCGAAAGCTTGATTCTTCAATCATTTTTCTTCCTAGCTATCCAAAATGATAGCCAGTGGCGTTCATGAAAATCGTCTTTGCTCTGGGGCCACCAGTCCAGGGGGTACGTGGTCATGACTTGTAGATCATTGTAGTGGACCGGACGTGCGACTTCTTCACCCACAACGTGCCAAATTCTTGCATGAAAACAATGAGCACTGTTTGATCATTTGGCGCGGTGTCCCGGGGTAAGCTCTCCGGGCCGTAGGTAAACTCAATAAACCTCATATCAAATCCGAAGATACAATTTCGAAATATCAAAATTGGCTGCCACACACAATTTTGTACTTTCAATCTCTTTAGTTTCTCCAGCAATACTTATTCTCCTCTAGATCCTTCATCATGTGACGTCCTTTCTTTCCAATATCCACCTTCTTTGACTTTTCTATCCAGATTCCAACTTCTTTGTTCTTTCTTACTGTATTCCAACTTCTTTGTCCTTTCTTTCTAGTAGGCCTATCCTATCCAACTTCTTTGATATCAGTTGTTTCTTTTGTTATTAAATATAGAAAATAATTTTAATGTCAAAACCATAGATACTAGTATAACCCTCCCCCCGTAGATGTGCCACTCTCTGTAGGCAAAATAAAGAACTCTTTGGAGGCCATTTTGAATCAGAGCAATGCCTAGCGGCTGGCCTGAGAACTAATTGAGGATAGGCGGTATATGCAGTGACCTACTATTTCAACTTTGGTAAATGCAGTCACCTTCTAGGGGGCATTCCGAAATTCGCTACAGTCACCACAGCTGTGGCGACAATATGGCGGCTGTAGCGCTCGTAATTTCGGAATGGGCGCGGCGATTTTAGGCTGTGTTTACAAATGGCCGACGGTGAATGTGTCAACTAGCTATTCATGAAATTATAGACTATTCTAGTTCTGACGACGAGGAAACACTAATTTTAATATTTAATATCGAGCTGACAATAGTACAATGAAGGTTTTGTTGAGAATGTGGTACCATTATACTCTTTGAGCACTTTCAAACAAAATTTCGAGCATTCCGTAATTCGCTACGTGGCGATTTGTAGCGCCTTCGACCACCAATCACGTTCATCCATATGTAGATTACCCATAATGCCCCAAATCGCTACAATGTGCTGGACGAAAAACCTCCAGCGAGTGTAGCGATCTGTGGCTGTGTGTTGAACTGCGTGACATGGCGCTCCAAGCTCATTTCGGACTAGGCAAAGCGCCACGTAGCGAGTTACGGAATGCGCCCTATTTTTACTAAATATTCCCTGGAATAAAGCAATAATTTCAATGTAGCTACAAAAATAGAACACATGCTTTGGTAACATATTTTATTATTTATTTATTTATTTATTTATTTATTTATTTATTTATTAAGTAGGATTCAAGCAGCTGAAATGAAGTTCGTAAGAAGCATAGCCGGAATATCGAAGTTAGACAAAATTAGAAGCCAAGAAATCAGGACAAAAGTTGGAGTTGAGAAGCTATTATTCAAAATTGGACAAGAAAGGTTGAGATGGTATGGACATGTCAGAAGAATGGGAGAAGAAAGAATTCCAAGGACAGAATTTGAAAGTGGGGACAAAGTTAAAAGACGAGTCGGTAGACCAAGAGAGAAGTGGAAAGATCAGATAAGGAATGATATACAGGAAAGAGGTGAGAAGTGGGAAGAAGTCGAAGCAAGAAAACTGTGGGAAGACAGAAGTGGATGGCGTGAGCTGGTGGGAAGAAGTGCGAGTGAACCTGAAGAGGACATGACAGGCCTGGCAAGCCGGTGTTAACAACTCATAAAAAGCCCTAGAAAATTGGTGGCTATAGCCACCCCCTGACCTAACTCAAGTTGGAAACAGGAGTCAGAAATATATATATATATATTACTAATAGCAATTTAAATACACACACAAAATTAAAATAATTACATAATCACCGAATCACGTAGAAATGACAAAACGCCTGCATGTTATTGTTACCTTGTAGTGGGGCGGGCTTCCATCGTCTTGAGCTATGAAAATGGAGCAAAATGCACTGCAGCAGCCAGTCTTTTCAACATCTGATTGAAGAATCACGAGCCGTTTTTTTTTCTGAAGTGCGCTCGAGTGTTGCAAAGTTTATTGTGAATCTTCTCCCAGCAATCTTTGATGATCTTGCCTCTGTTCTTTCTTGCTACGATCGGCAGAAGTTTGGGTATAGGCTACGGGGCTAGGCCTAGGCCTACTAGGCTACGGGCCCGGCCGCAAAATGAATTTACACAACGTATATACCTGGCAATTACTCGTCCTATAGCCCTTTCTCACCTTTGACGGTCAATAAAATCACTTTCTATATTGATTGGTCTGTAAATTGCAACGTTTCAAACCAAATATTATGCCTAGAAACACTGTTTAACTTTCAAATGAATTTGTGCTCGCCATGTGACTTTCACGTGCGTTTCTAAGACTTGTTTTACCAATATTGTGTGCTGTATCGACCAATACCTTACGACTAATCGATCAGTCGATGATAAGTCCATAAGTCGTAACAAAAAAGCGAAAATGACACTCTGGTGCGTGGCCTGAGAACTATACTAGACTCGAAACAGTTGAAGGCACACTGCCACACGATTTAGCATTGCAATTTCAGCACCCTGGTCAAAACTAAGAATTTAGAAAATCAGTACTAAAAAAATGGAATAAAAACTTTGGATAACAATATCTCGGCTACACTTCAGTATCTTACACATGTTACCAAGAAGAATCGCGTTCAATTTTGTAAATAAATTTATGTTTGTTTGTCCTGTATCATTGCTGTGATCAGTTTTTGACTTGAACAATTTTAAATAATTATTAGAGGTAATGAGAAATGGTGATATAAAAACCCAAATTTCGCGTTTTTCGCGATTTAATTTTTTTTGCCAAAAACGTTCCTAAAAAATCCAAAAACAACTGTACGCACTGTTATTTTGGTGGACTATTTTTGCGGAATCCTTGATACGCGCCGTTATTTTGGAGGTATATTTTCGTGAAGCCCGTGACGTCATGGTACCGCCTCCCGCGCGGGTAATATTCGGTCTGGACTGGCACCTCCACCATCGCCTCACATTTTGCACACTAAAAGGTTCAATTTCGCGATTTAATTCGCGTTTTGACCAGTTTGATACAAGATCGTTCGTTATTTCGCGCTATACGCAAAATTTCGTGAAATTTGCATTTTCAAAATGTGTCTTTTCCATCTCTAAATGATGAAATTCGTCGACAATATTACATTTTAGACAATAAAAAGGAGATTTAAAAAAATTTGCAAATTTTGTTTTCACCATTTTTCACTACGTCTAATAATATATTATATCTGATATAATTATATAAGAGTCAAGATCTTTTGTACTAAATTGTTATCAAGATTTGAACACAAAAATGAAGATTCGCGTTTGGTGGTTTCTTCCGCGAAAGTTTGATTACTCCCTGATTTGCTGTTCCTGATTTTTGGCAATTTTGGCAGTGGGATCGTCTAAAAATAAAGGTTATTGGTACACATATGTACCACCACATTTCAAAATCTACACCATTAAATCGGCCAGTTCTACATACTTTTAGCCTGGGTAAAAAGCTGCTTTATTAAGTTCTGAATTGGTAGAATTTTTCCCCACTAAATTACAATGGTTACAAGGATTTTTGTAATGGTTCAAAAATCAAATTGTGTTTAAAAACACAGAAAACCTTAATTTCCCGGGATGTCCCGGATATTTCGCTTGCCTGTAGTAGATTCAATTTGAACATGTAATTTAAAAAAAACGGGAAAAAATGGAAAATTTCCCCAAAAAATCTAATTTTTAAAAATCAAATCAAATCTTGATTTTTTTTCCAACTTTGATGTCAATTTGGAATTCAAAATCAGCATTTTGTTCCAAAAACATCAAGGAACAAAATTTTTAAAAAATCTCAAATTCTTTTAAAAAATCAAAATTAAATTCCTGAATTAGAAAGCAAAATTTGGGGTTGCTAAATACTGTCCTATAAAGGGATAAATCAGATTTTTTCTTTTCGTTTTTCTTTTTTATTGATTTTTTTTCCTTTTTTTAAATTTTTTTCTTTTTTCCTTTCCTTTTTTCTTTTTTCTTTTCTTTTCATTCCCCACCCTTTTTTATATTTGATTCATTCATTAATTGCATTTAATATCCTTTTTATTTGTTACCAAATTTGTTGAGTTTTAATTCTTTGTTGTAATATTACTATTAGTTACTATTTCAAATATTTACTTAAATGTAGTTCATTGTTGTGTATGTAATTAGATTTATTTAGTTGTCCTCCTTTGAAAATCGGTTTTTATAATTGAATAGGATAGATGTTAAATAAATAAAATAAAATAAATAAAACTATAAAATCAAAATGTTTAAGCTGGCCTTCCCAAAAGTGTGAAGATGATCTCACTACCAACGATGGGCCAACAATGGGGGTTTCATAAGTTTGAGTTTGGTTCGAAACTCAAAAACCTGAATCTGAATGGATGGAACAGTAGCCTACAACGAATCTGTGGCCTTTGAACTGACCGACTATGAATGAATGAGTGTAGCCCACGATTGTGTTTGTATACCACAGTGATTTTAATGAGTAAAAGAATTCCTATACTCTTATTAAGAGCGTTCACCACCTGCGTTTTAGGCATTTTGCTGTTTGCTCGGCTGAATGACACCACAGTTGTTAGAAATTTTGAACATATCTCACAAAAGTGGAAATAAAGGTCTCTTTCATAACACATTCCTAAAATTTGTTTTGAAATAATTTATAAAAAATAAATAAGATTTCACGAATTTCAATTTTGTTCAAAAGTCCAAAATTGACTATATTCGTGAATTTTTTCTGGCTGATCAAGACAAAATTTTGAAAATCTATGACTGTAAGAACGTCCATGTATGCTTTATTGACAAGTTTGCAAAATTGTATATACGTAGGATGCTTCTTGGCCGAGCGAACCGCTATTTACTAACAGCCAAAAGGGTGGTAAACCCTCTTAATTGGATGAGCGTAGCGAGCGAAGTGAAGACTTCAATTCGACTTTCTGTTTTTTTGTTTGTTTTTCACTTACGTTACCCCAAGAAAAATAGCTCGGGTGTTTTGTTTTTTGTTAGTTTTTCTGTCTGATTGTTCGCTCTCTACCGGGCAAACGGCATATGCGATCTTGATAAAAATTGAAGGGGACCTTCGAAATCTCTGAACTTAGACTTGCTACGTTTTTGGGTACAATCGAAAAAATATTTCTCATGAATATCGTACTATTACGATTTTTTTCGATTTTTAGTGCGATATTTTCGTCACATTTGGGCCGATTATGATCAAACGGGTGGGGCTACAACGTTCATATTTCACATGAACATTAAGGTTATGGTGATGTAGTACCCTGTGAAAGAAAAAGTTGAAAAAGTTAGCTAGAATCCATAGAAATAATGGTTTTAATATGAGTTTTTTATTTTTAGTGCGATATTTTCTTCACATTTGGGCCGATTCTGATCAAACGGGTGGGGCTAGAATGTTTATTTTTCACATGGACATTACGCTTATGGTGATGTATTGCGTTTTGAAAAAAAAAAGTTGAAAAAATTATCCAGAAACCATATAAATAAAGGTTTTCATTTAAGTTTTTATGAGGAATTTAATAACATTGGAAACTTGACAACAATCACCTACAATGCGTTCAAAAGGCAATTGATAAGTAAAGAGATCCCACGCAAACTAAAAACTTACAAAAATGCTCATCCATCAACGCGACGGGACTTTAGCGTTTTCCTAGTTTTAAACCAGCACAACACGTTCACATGAATATTTCGTAGTTGGCAACCGGTTGGAACTTGTTCTAACATGTTTGGTCGCCCCCAGATCGGCTACTTCGAGAAGGGCAACGTCAGCGAACTGGAGCAGGCGAAGAGCATGATCTCCATATGGGCGGAGGATGACGAGGATGCCACAGTCGACAACCTGGTCTACACGTTGGAAGGACTTCAGATGATCGAGGCTGCGGACCTCTTCAAGACGCCCGCCGTGTGAATAGAATCGTTCACTTGTTCAGAGAGACACCGTTGGAATTAGGGATGGCTATGAATTAATTGATTAATTTCATTGCATCATAGTTCAATAAAATTGTATGAAAATCATTGTTTTTAAATTAGTCGTATTTACGAAGTATTGATTTGAAATTTAATTCATATCAAAAATAGGTTTAACATTGATCAAGAAATCATATTCATGTTTTGTTGTCAACCAGTAAGTAAATAGAATATTTACCTACTTTTTAAAATATTTATACTATTTATGTAGGCCTATTCCTGATATTGTATTGGTCAAAGTGTGGAAAAGGCCTAATGGCTGGTTTAGATTTTTCATTGGAGAAGGGTTGACAGGCTGGCCTTTATGTTCTCTATTCTTCCCCAGCCTGTCAACCTTCTCCAATGTGCAACTGTTATTGTATTGCCTGATTTTTATGCCCATCCCTAGTTGTAATGTTTGTGCACCTGTGAAAAAGACTCAGTATTGTCTACCTCTGACCTGTTCAGTGCGACTACTACCAGCGTCTTACATAATATTATGCCTTTGGCATTCTAAAGTGTTCAATAAAAAATATTTTTTTTGTACTGAATTGACTTATAAAAGTTCTTATTACAAGGTAAAACCAAAGATTCCGGATAATACTATCGTTGGTCTTTCCTTCCATCCATATTCGAACAACATTACTACCTAATGTACATTTGGTTTGCCCTCAAATGGTCTTCCATCTTGTATTGACTCGACTTGCCAACAGTTTTGTTACAATATACTTGACACTATACATCAACACGATGAAACACAAACTCTTGACAATACAATGTTATTCATATTTTACTATAGTATTTGGTTTTGTTTGGTTTTGCTTGTTTAAACCTTTACATGCACCATTTTGTGCATCATATTCCTTCTTACAATAAGCAAGTACATCAGCCTGAACCGAGATTTGAACCAGTGAACTCTTTCATTGGAAGCCAAACAAGAGTCGACCCACAGAGAAATACTAGCCAAGTCCCAGGAGGACGTAACGTAATCCACAACGGATTAAGGTAATGACAAACTTTAAATTAGCAGCATTCATCAGCAGGTGAAAAGTTTTGTCGCCCCCAGCGTATGTTCTCTATTCTTTCCTAGCCTGTCAACCCTTCTCCAATCTTAACTATACGGTAATTTAGTTGTGTAGCAAAGCACACTCGCTACATAACAAGGAAGTTAATAATAACGAGGTGAGCAGGTGAGCAGTTCACAATTGCCATTGGTTGTTTATTTTTATTTTGCAAGTATTGATTTTCACAACACCCCAGGATCACCTAGGAAAGCTGTGTATTTGGTTGCCATGGCAATCCGGCTGTGGTGGCAACCGTAACCAAGGAACCACTTAACCTCAATGCTTCCATAGCAACCACAAATAAACCAGCTTACTCTCATGACAGGTTGATAATATGACTAAGTAATAATAATAATACAATAATTACAACTTGGCTAATGAATAGGTAATGTATTTTAATTTTATCATATAAAGTGCATTCATGGTTTCTAATATGTTTTTTTTTAAATCTCATGGTCATGGGAAACCTGCCCAGTGTGGAAATGCCCCTCCTCAAGTGTCTTAACTAGCTGTTTTGAAGCTAGGACAATTGTTAAGGGATTGACCAAGAGCTGTTTAAGAGAACTTCATCCCTTGCAATCACGTTAACGACTGAAGAAAACTCCGAAAAACTTTTGGTCAGAATTGCCAGTGGCGGATTTGAAACCTCCCGAATTAGAGTCGCACATTAAGCATGAGCCATCGCTGTTGATGGATTTATATCTTTTTATTTATCTATGAACTACTTTTATCTACTTGCAGGGGATTGTGATTGTTATTGTTATTGTCTTTGACATTGACAATTTACTTTTTTATGATTTTTGTGCTTTAGGTGAATATTTTTAAACGGGTCTAAATAACGGCTACGGTATGTCACATAAGACGTACGACAGTCTGTGGCACGAAGCGCAGGCAACTTTGGATGAGACGTCTCGTTTGGACACGCTTCTCGGCTCCGCAAAGCCCGATAAGGATAAGAGGCAAGCTCAGGCGCTAGTCAGCTCGCTCTACGCCAAGTACATTCAGGTGGTTAACAGGCTGGATCAGTGCTACGACCAGATAGTTCAACCGCAGAAGAGGATTGTCGTACGGAAGCTTCTGGACGCGTGCATCGGTCGCCTCTTGGAGCTGAAACATGAACTTGTCAACCTGGACCTGTCCGAGTTTAGTTACTTCGACGCGGTGATGGAAGACCTGAGGATATCTCCGATGGAGGCGGAGGTGTGCGTTCCGAAACATTACCGGAGAGAGAGGGAAGAGGAAATACGACAGAGAAGGAAGAAAATAGACGATATTTTAAGGAAGTTGGGGTTTTATGACGAAGAGATGGTCGAGGAAGAAATGACTGAAGTCGATGCGATTCGAGCGATTCAAATTCATGAACGTGCAAGGCAGGTTTGTAATCCTTTCTTTATTACGCTTGACTTACTTCACATGGTATATATTATTCGGTTGCAAGTGCTTTTTACGGTCTTCTGCAAAGCAATCATATCAAGATTTATTAAATAAAGGTCCAATGTTCGAGAAAGTTATTTCTGTCCCTCCAATATCAAAGCTCAGAGCAATATTAGATTTTATGCATGTAAAGGACTCTACCATTTCTCTGTACTACTGTGTAGCATGCACTGATTTTAATTGAACGAGTGAGCGTAGCGAACGTAGTGATTTCCATTCGACTTAAACGGCCCTTATTGTTTTTCTGCGTGCGTGTGTGTGTGTGTGTGTACGTTGAAAATCAGCCGAATCGCTGAACAGATTGCGCTGAAATTTTAAACAGACATCCGGTACGAGTTTATTGAGAACTGCTAACAAAATCAGCAAGATTCATTGCGATTTAAACCTACAAGAAATAATAAACTGAAAAATAGACTTCCAATGTTTAGAAATTATTTTAACAACAATGTTTTAGATTTTGAAAATATATTTTTTGTTTGTTATTCGCCTGGCCGTGAAATGCCGTGCCCATGCAAGGTCTGTCGAATGTTGCACGTCAAGGTACCCCCAAATTACGCTCGTAGATTGAGTAAACCTTGCAATATTTTCACGTATTTTGTACTGGCTATGTTTACCATAGTAGGCCCTATTGCCACAGATGATGGACTACACTGCGTTATATGCATTTCAAAACATGTTTAATTATTTTTTAAATACAATCTAGAAATTACAAAATCTTTCCCGACCAGGGGATTGAACCCACTTCTTTCACATTTCGGCTACAAGGGCGCCTTAGCCAACTAGACTAGGGAAACGCCAAAGTCGTAGTTAGACGAGTGAGCGAGTCATGTGGTGAGTACCCGGGAACATTTGCATTTAAGTTTGATAATTATATTCGTATAAATAATAGTTTTTTAAAGTTTAGTTGGTATACGGGGACGGGCGCGTCAACTGTAAGGTCATAATGCGCCTCTCTAGCCTATGATAGGCTAGGTAGGCCTAAGGTAGGGGGAAGAAAAGTAATGTAATCGGGTACTCAACACATGGCTCACTCACTCGTTTAACAACGACTTTGGCGTTTCCCTAGTAACATTAATTTGAATTTCTGTACAAGCACTTTTAGCAGCTTATATCTTGCACATTTCCATAACCGAACAGTGGCTATTTTAAAAAATTGCACACTAAAAATCAAACCAATCAAACTCTAAACAAAGTTAAAAAATAACATTTAATTCAAGATCCCCCTGCTTCCATTGTTGCTCCTAAAACCAAGTACATACATATGAATGTTTAAGCCCTATAATAACAGTGTTCGTTGTTGTTGTAATAGGGTCGTCTGAGGGCACAGTTCATGAAGGAGATCCGAATGATGAAGGAAAAGGGTAAATCTGACGTTCCGGAGAAGAAAGCCGGTGACAACGGGATATCTGCACTGACGATCCAGAAGACCTGGCGAGGGTACAACACCCGAAAAATCATGAGGAGGCGGAAACTGGAGGAGATGCAGCTGATCGGTGGGTGGGGGTGTGACCATAATGTGCCTCCTGTAGTCATATTCATTTATTTGTTAGTTGTCACTTGTCTGGAGCTATGTAACCGATTTCTATGCTACATGAGAATATATTATACAAATAATTCTCCTGAGTAGCTTTCAAGCACAAGCTAAAAGAGCATTTTTGCTGGAGAATGAGCCCTATTGTTGTGATGATTTATAAAACCCTCTTCAGTGATTGATGATAAATTGATAATAAATAAAAAAATGTTTACTACACTACTCTTGTTTAGTTGTATTCTTGTCTAAACTTTATTAGTCGGGTTTGTATAGTTCTGTGAATGTTATGTCTAGTTTTGTTGCATATGTGTGTCTGGTGTTGTTTTAGTTTTAATTTTAATTTAAAATTTAAATCTGAAGCTATGACAATGCCAGTATGTTTGCAAGGTAAATATCTACAGGTCAATAAAATATGATTGGAAACATAATACAATTTTAAATTAATGAGGAGAAGATGTACGTGTATTTAAAATAAAAATAACTGGAAAAATTAGTTTGATCAAGCTCTCATGTAAGCGCACAATGTTATGAACGTAGCCTAACTATCCTTGCAGGAATGCTGCAACCAACGTTCCTGCCAATGGAAGCTCGTCGCAAAGCTGAGGAAGTCAAAGATTTACGTCGGAAGATGCAATTCGAAAACCAGGCCGATTTCGAAGAGTCTCAAGTTTTGCAGAAGGAGTATATTTTGAAAAATAAAGGTGGAGCTATCAAGGTGCAACCAATGTCTACTATTTTTATTTAAAGTATCATTTGAGTTATTGAAAAATGTCAACTCTCTTAAATAAAAACATGCAAATTTAAATACTCTTTTCATATGTGTCATAAAATGTTCTAACAGGAAAACATCTCGGACGAGGTTCGTACTTGGATCAACGAGTACTACCACGAGACGGGGAAGTTTCCCGACCTACCGTCGGAAGAATCCGGAGGCTCCGCTTTGATCTTCAACCGCCAGGGGACGGGAAGTGATCGCAGCAAATCAAGCGCGTCGGCGTCTTCCAAGGAGAGTCGTAGATCCCAGAAGAAATCCAAAGAGAAGGAGACAAAGAAGAAGACCGATGAAGAGGAAGAAGATCCAGGATTTAAGATGCAACCTTCCAACTTCCTGTCGGATATGATTGCAGCAAATATCGAATACGAAGAGGTTTGGCGCGACAAGAAAGAGGACGACAATCCGAAACAAGTTGCCGATATGGAGATGATCAACGCAGAGAAAACCCTCGAAGTGGAAACCGAACTGCGTCGTATCGTCGACACTCTACTTAGAAAAGAGTTGGAACTGCTACAGGCAGCGCTCGATCGACAGAAGGGGAGAAAGGCGAGAAAGAGTGGCAAGAAGAAAGGCCGTTCAGGAAAGAAGAGTAAGAAGAAGAAGGAAAAAGACTTAACCCCCGATAGAACGTTAGATTCGCTCTTCGAAGAGCTCGTAACAAATGGAATCATTAAGAAATACCCCGAAGTTCGTTTGTCGTCGTTTTACGGGGAGCATTCTTACGCTGCCGATGAGCTCCGCAAACAAGGAAAAGATCCTTTACCATCTCTGGGCGATATAAGACAGGTAATCTTGGAATACTGTATTCTACCTCTTGGTTCCCCCACTATCCACCAGATGGCTCCGCTAGTGAAGTCTCTTATGATAGCGGGGCCCCACGGTAGCGGTAAAGACATGCTGGTTCACGCCGTCTGTACCGAGGTTGGTGCTGTTCTCTTCGACCTCTCGGCTGCCAACATTGTCGGAAAGTACCCTGGAAAGTCCGGACTTATAATGCTGATCCACTTAGTCAGTAAAGTTTCTCGTTTGTTACAACCGTCAGTCATCTACATGGACACTGCAGAGAAACCGTTCATGAAGAAAGTCCCTAAAACGGACAAGACGGATCCAAAACGTCTGAAGAAGGACCTTCCAAAACTGGTGAAGAATATTTGTCCTGAAGACCAGGTGATGTTGATTGGAGTCTCACATTGCCCGTGGGAGTGTGACCAAAAGACTTTGCAACAGACGTACAATAAGTTTATCATGATACCGAAACCCGACTATGGCAGTCTGTCTTTTCTTTGGAAAGAGCTTTTGTTTCAATTTAGCGGCATCAACAGACAGTTTGATACGGCAGCAATGACTAAGGTAATGATTACAGCATGTAATCATATTTCTCGTCACTTTATAGCCTTAGTCCAAATTCATTGGTAATTCTACTTAAAAATTGAAATAAAAAGTAAAGAAATTAAAAATACAAGGTAAGTATCTGTAATGCAATCTATCAGAGATGCACTTCATCTGTATGGTCGAGACCACAAAATGTCTTGCATTTTTTTATTCTGTACTTCTACCTAGGTCGAATTCGGTAGCTTAGATCACACCTCTAAGGTAAGCTGTTGGTAGCCTATACTAGCACTCGATTCATATGTATATTAACATATAATAATAATAATCAAACACCCGGTTCCAACATATGTCAGGTCGGGGGGTGACGTATCACCAATTTCTCGGGCTGTGGACTTTCAGTGTTTGCTAGCCAGGCTCAAAACCTCCTGATCTACTTCGATGTCTTCTATGACAGGCATTTCTACCAGTTCTCTCCATTTCTTTCTATCCTCCCAGAGTCTTTCTTCATTAATTCTTTCCCATGATTTCCCTCTTTCTTCAACGTTCCATTTTATTTGGTCCCTCCATCTATCTCTTGGGCGTCCAACCTTTCTTACTCCCCCCATGTGCGTTCAAATTCTCTTCTTGGTATTCTATCTTGTTTCATTCTTCGTACGTGCCCATACCATCGAAGTCTTTCTTTTCCTATTTTATTTCGTAAACTTTCCACTCCTAGTTTGTTTCTTATTGTTTTGCTCCGTACCTTGTCTATTTTTGTTAAGGCTACAGAACTTCTTAAAAATTTCATCTCTGCTGCTTGTAATCTGCTGTCTTCCTTTCCTCCTATTGTCCATGTCACGGATGCATATGATATTATTGGGAGGAAATACATTTTGTACAATAACATCTTGCACCTGGATGATATTTCTTCTTTCCATAATAGTTTACGTACACTTTGGTAAAATTTGTCTGCTAATATAATTCTCCTTGATATTTCAGCATCTAGTTTTGCGTCTTTTGTTAGTATACTTCCGAGGTATTTAAATGCTTCTGCAATGGCCAGCTCTTCTCCCCGTAGTATTATCTTCTTTTGATTTTGTTTACTTTTCTTTGTTACTATTAATAATTAATTAACATATACATTTTATAAAATACACCAACAGACAGCTAAGTAAATCAAGGGTACTAAAAACTCTTACGTGCAATAAACTTATTTTTCTCTAGTGCTAATCCATGTTCTATTAGGCCCTAATCATCCGGTCACTACAATTATGTAGACAGTAACAATAACCAGTCATATTCATTAACACGATAACAATTTGCAGGTGATTTCTAAAGCAAAGAAGGTGTCGTCCTTTTTTCCAGTATGCCTATCTTTGATTTCTTCTTTCTTGTGTCTTGTGTGTGCATTTGTATATTTATTATTATTCCATCTTACTAGAGTGGATTAAAAGATTGCCTACCTATATAAATACCATTTAGTAATCAGAACAGGTAATCGTGATCTGTCACCAACTAACTGTACTAACTCCCACAGGTGTCCGACGGATACACAGTAGGGACAATATTAGCCGTCATCAAAGAAGTGATGACGGTGAAACGAGCCCTTCAGTTGAGAGTGCGGCCGTTAACGCACGCGGAATTGATCAACTCTCTGAGTAAGTTCGATCCGATTTACAAAGAAGAGGAAGAAGCTTTCTTCCAGTGGTTTACTAAGACCCCCATTGGGAAGAGAAAGGCCAGGCAGTTGGAGATTGAGGCGGAACTACTTGCGGGAACCGAGACTCAGCAAGTTGTCAAGAAGAAATAGTAGAATGAAAGTTTATCCTGATATTAGAAACAACCTACAACTAACCGTTGTGGCTGTCAACCTGCCCCGTTCCTGTCGGTCATTACGAGAACCGTTTTGACAGACTCATCAAAGTACAATTACAAAACTCGGGAGGGCCTCGTCCGTTAACAAAGTTGGCTCTTAAATTGGGATGTACTATTGAGCAAGTAATGCATTTTGTACATATTTGTTTTGCTTTTTCTGTACTAGCTTGAAGTTCTTGAATTTCAAGTAGTGTAGTACGTAGTTACAAGTGTAACCAGGTGATATTTATATTCAAGTGTACTGGCATACTTGGGGAAGGAACTTTTTAGAAGAACGAGTTCCATTTTCTCGGAACTTTTTAAGGAACTTGATCCGTTTTAGTGTTGAGGAACTTTTCAGTACCTAAAACGTTTCAGTAACAATCAAGTAGTCTATTTTGCACTCAACGCCCCTTTTCAGTATTTGTTAGCAAATCATTTCATACCATTATTATCATGATTCATGACCATACCACTCGCAGTGCTCTATGACAGCCATATGCTTGCAAGCTGCACGTCATTACTCTGGAGTTGCTTTAAACAATTCACATTTAAAAATAAAAAATAAAAGAGAACTTTTTAAAGGAACTTAAGTTCGTTTTTATGAGGAACTTGAACTTTTTAGAGGTAAAGGTGTAAAAAGAAACTTGGAAGTTTATAAAAGTTCCTTTTCAATAGGAACTTCCCCAAGTATGTGTACTGGTAGCATAGACAATATTCCAATTTGTAAAATTAGTATTTCAGTACATTATTGTGAATTAGGTACAGTAGTTTATTATAAGAAGCAATGTATGGTGGATTTACTATTCATGTACCGGTACATATTCATTTGTACATTCAAAAAATTAAGTGTAGTCATGACTGTGTGTACAACCATGTAAATACTGGTGAGCAGAAGAATTTCATTCATCACGACCAATTGGAACATGTAGCAGCTTTGATGGCAGGTCTTTCCTTTGCACTGACCCCTGAACTCGGTGCGGCTCAGTGTAGCACTCTAATGCACTGGCCGAGTGCATTGTGCCCCCCCCCCCCCCCCCAATGCGCATACAAATGCCCAATGGAACATAACGATCACACTCTGTGCATGCCTGTACGTCCAACGGGAAACACTATTAACCCTTTCTCTGTTATGAACGCATCTGATACATCCACGCGCGCCACCCGCTGTGTGTTATGGACGTATTAGATCGTCTGGCAGATACTGTAGTGTAACTCGTAGACTAGGCTACTATTTTTTTAAATATTGAAAATTGAAAATTTTTCTAAATTGGAGATTTATTTGGAGTAACATATCTTTTGAGTCTATATCCAATAAAAAATGTGATTTTGAATTTTTTTTGAATTTGAGTATTTTAGAAAAAAATTGAGAATTAAAAAAATAAATTAGTTATAAAGCATCATTCACAACTAGTTCTAAGGCGTAAGGTGCTAGGTCTTAGGATTAGGCTTAATATTTTGTATTGATGAGTATGTTTCAATTATTAGAACGTTCTCAACACATCCCAAGTCGCAAAGCGCAAGGTTTATGTTGTAATAACGAATTGCCCAAAATCCAATTCTTACAACAGATTTCTTACAACGAACCAATGACGAACAAGGAAACTCCCTACTCATTCAAGGTCATCCAATCAAGGTAATTAGTTGGACGTAGTGGAGATCATTCGAAAATGCAGTAAATCTTATAGGTACTTATTACCGGCAGACAAGATTAATATGACATATGCAGCCACCACAAACTGCTTTTCAATTTTCTTCTTGCTGGCGGGTAGGCCTACTAGACACAAATCAGCTGTTATTTTGTAAACATGAAACTGCCATAGGGTGACCATCCGTCCCGGAAAACCGGGATTGTCCCGGAATTCAACCTCTCGTCCCGGTGTCCCGAAAAATGCTTTCGGGACACCTTTTTGTCCCGGATTTGTCACAACAAATAAAATCTCCTATTTTCCGTGAAAATTCGTTAATTTTCACTTTTCAGTATTCTTTGAGCGCGAAGCGCCGTTCTTTTTTAAAAGTAACCACTCGCGCAGCAGACAACAGAGTATTCTTGCAACGCGAGACGCGACCAAAGAGGCCGCGCTCGCCGCCCGCCCAACGGCCCAACCCACTCCACTCTCGAGAAGCAAGTTGCAACCTTGAGACAGCCTAGGCAGAGGCTATCCTACTGTGCAGTGCACGCGGGGTTGTTTTGTGACTTTCGTCAGTCTCGCTCTGATTGAGCTACTGTTCGGTTGTGTTGTGTCTGTCAGTGATATTGTGCCGTGTGAGTAGGAAGCATTATGCCGAAACCGAAACGGAAATGTTCGTTTCAAGAAAAATATTCGGCCGAGTGGCACTTCATTAAGAAAGGACTATTTATCATTTGCTGGGACCTGACTTTTCTACTTGCACCACACTCTCAAAGCAAAGGCCAACCCCCAACCCAACCTGTCTCAGATCTCACTACAGGCTATCTTGGGGGAAAATTACCCCAAAAATTTTCCGCCTCCGGCGGCTGGGGCTTCGCCCCAGACCCCGGTTAGCCCACGCAAGTCCATACAAAACGAAAGTACATGTGTCCCGGTTTTTACTTTTAGGATTATGGTCACCCTAAACTGCCATAACTATATTTTGCTATGACAAACCATCGAGCATACATTTTTCAAAGGCGGTGCTTCAAAATACTTATGCACAATGAAAATTGGCATGGTCGTCTTAAACGCCTCGCATTAGAACTATAGTTGTGAATGATGTTTAACATAACCTATTTATTTAAAAAAAACGTATGCAGGAAAAATCATCTCAACTTTTGGCTACTTTTGTGGTAGGGTATGCAAATTGTCCAAATGTAGGTAAATTTAAATCATAAAGTCAAAATTTTGAATTATTGGATGTGAAATTAATTGCATCGTCTAGATATTTTATTCCTAAACAATATTACCTTGACAAGTTTTTATCAGGGTCGAAATTCAGAAGTAATGCTCAAACTTTCAATTTCTAGTGCACTATAGTCACTAAAATTTAAAAAATGCCATTTTACCTTTTTAAAAAATTGGAAGAAATTTTTTTTTCACACTTTGATCAGTTTTAAAAAATATTTCGGCCAAAAAAATACAGTAAGTTTAAAAATTATATTTGTGAAATTAACTTTTGTCTTAACCCTCCATTTTTGTGTAACACACGGGGCTTTTTTTTTTTTTTTTTTACCAACGGGAAAGGGTTAATATGGCCATGTTATTAAAATTACATACCATGAGAATACAATGAAGAGAATCGTGGCGAGTTGTGCAGTAGTAGAGTCCACAAGCAGATGAACGCTGTGTACTCTCCAACTCTGTGACCTAACCGATTGTCGACTGTATGTTGACATCCCAACCTGTTTATCTACCTTTTCTCTGCTCTGTTCCACTCAATTAACTAAATGATTGGCCACCTATCCATCTAGTACACGTCATTACCATAACAATGCTGGATAATATCGTGTAACTAACTTACATTACTGAGTTAGCTGAACTGATCAACTGATTAACCAGCTTAAGAACAAGTCAATTTTATAAGGTAGCAAAATTACACTGTGAACTATGTTGATGTGTATACATTTCTACCATCACGTCCCCATTAACATAATTTTCTATACAATTTTAAGAATTCTGTACTACTATAAAATAACAATGAAAACACTGTACCTTGAGTGGCTTTAAATTCCCACAATAATCATAATTACCACGATTAAATAAATAGTTTTATCCACTTAACTCTTTTTTAATACAAATTTGAACTCTAACATAATATGTATATATATATCTGACTCCTGTTTCCAACTTAAGTTAGGTCAGGGGGTGGCTATAGCCACCAGTTTTCTAGGGCACTATATGAGTTGTAAACATCGGCTTGCCAGGCCTGTCATGTCCTCTTCAAGTTCACTCGCACTTCTTCCCACCAGCTCACGCCATATTATATAATAATAACAATAATATATAATAGTATTTTGAGTGAATTATAAGTATTTCTTCAATTGCTACATTACCATGATGTTGATTGGTAATGTATATTGCATGGTCATTAGCTGTTGCAGTTAGCATTGCCATGCTATAACTCCTGCCATTACAGGTAATCACATTCAATAATGCTTTTATTGTGCATACTGATTTGTGGATGGGAAAGCCTTGGGATGCTCAAATGATATTCTTAATTAGAGAAAAGTTGAAGAGAAATCTTGTAGATTATTAAGGTGCGGTGACTTGTCTGTCATTGTCAGATCATAAGCTGTTCTAGAAGAGCTGACATCTCGTCTCACACATTGGCTGCTGCTTTGTGAAACGATCATGTCTTCGAATAAACAATCTTCAGGAGAGGAGGTTGTGATTGCTGGGATTTCTGGACGTTTTCCCGAGTGCGACTCAGTGATGGAATTCTGGGAGAAACTTGTCAGCGGGGAGGATTTGGTTACCGACGACGAGAGAAGATGGGAGAGGGGTAGGTACCCACAAAAACCTGAGTTGATAACAAAGATAAGATAATTTATTGGGTTTTGTTAAATGTATTGTATACATATTATAGTGTTTGACAATAATCAGTATATTATTGTGTTACCCATATTTTTGGCCAGAATTAGTTTGGCCCTAGTCTAAACCTTATAATTAATTTAATATAATATGTACGGTACATGAAAATATATTTGAGTGCTTAGTTTATACTAAATTCTAAAGAGTTCAGGTTTGTACTAGTTTTATGTATTTATGGAGAAAGGGTAAGAGGTAAATAAAATTCTTGGATTTGCTTTTACTATTGTTCGTACTGCTCTCTTTTGGATTTTGAAAATTTGTTGTGATAATGGTGAGGTACTCCATAGGGTAGTTTTGTTACAAGCTGAATATATTATTCTAGTATACTTACACCAGTGATGTTGACTTGGGAATGCAGATTGTCATTTTCAGAAAGTTTTACGTTGTGCACATTACTCTAACCAAATTTGTTTTGAACAGAGTTAAGGTAGATGTTTTGTGGGTGGGTAATGTTTTTTTGGCAGTATATGTTACTTCATGTTACTTTTGCAGCTTACATCACACCAGAAAGGTTCCTATCCCAACACTCAAAAAGTAAAAAAAAAATATTGAAAATTGCTTTGTATTGAAATGCAACTTTCAATAAGTACAAACATCATATCAATCAGTATTTTCAGTTAGAAAGGATAATACTTCAAATAACATTTATGGTGACTTCAATGCTCCCGTGTTATGTGTATTTATGTATTTTTATTTATTTATTTGTGGCCACATTACAACATGACAAAATGTCCCACAAGTGCAAACCAAACCATAACAATACAAAACATAACGCAACAATACATTATAAAATAAGTTACACAAATATATGACTGCATGACTATTTCTTTAATCAATGCTATGAGGAAAAAGAAGCCTGTCTACTAGAAAATCTGAAAATGCATGATGTATGCCAAAAATGTGGGCATATTTATTTATTTTATTTATTTATATATTTATTTATGTAACGTCTATCATATTCAGTTAAAAACTGATTTACAAAGGAATGAATATATGAAAAAAGAAGACTAAAATTTTTAAATATGAATTGTATGCGTGTGCACGAGCGACTGAAGACATAAGTGAAGATGATTATATTATTTCTTTTAGTTGCTTTCGAAAGTGATGAATATTACTATTAGTGTGCAAATCTAAATTAGGCCTATTCAACAACAAAAGATTGTTTATACATAGTCCAAATATAAAATAAATATAAAAATCACATGGAGAAAAAAATCCTTGAATAGTTGAATGACGCTCTTTCCACAGGTATTCGCGGCACCCCGGCACGGGCGGGTAAACTCAAAGATCTTAGTCGTTTGGACGCCGACTTCTTTGGCGTGCCTCACAACCAGGTTGAGACAATGGACCCAATTCAATTACACCGGATCCTACTGAACTCTTCGTCTACGAGCCAACTTTGATGCGGGGTGAATCAGTCACGCTCATTAATCGAACAACTTAGGTTGGGTCTGGGTCCCAGTTTATATTATATTTAATCGTTAGATTTCATCCTATTCAGTTAAAAACTGATTTACAAGGAGGACCATTCATAAATTACATCTTACTAGATACGATACAGCAATGAACTAACAGTAGTAATATTTAAATACTAAATTACACAAATGTATTAATATACAGTGATTTTGGTAGCAAATTCAAAAGGAATTTATTCAATTAATTTGAACAAAATAAAAAGGGTGTAAAAAAGAGTAAGAAAAGAAAGAAAGAAAGAAGAAAAAACATCAAAAAAGAAAAAACTGATTTATTAGACGATCCCACTCAAATGATTATGAGGTTTGCTAAAAATCAGGAACAGCAAATCAGGGAGTAATCAAACTTTCGCGGAAGAAACCACCGAACGCGTATCATTCTTGTGTTCAAATCTTGATAGCAATTTAGTACAAAAGATCTTGACTCTAATATAATTATAGCGGACATATAATTATTTGAAATAGTACAAGTCAAATACTGATCACAGCAATTGTACAGGACACCTAACTCAAGTTGCGAGCTCCACCAGTAGCTGGCAACCAGACAATCTAGGCAGAAAAATATAATTGAAAATGCATTGATTATATCATAACCAAAGCAATAATGAACAACCAAAGAGAATAACAAAACCATAAATAAAACTTATGAGAAGAAATTAACATTACACAAACACAAATACAATGAACCACAAATAAATAGTAAAAATCAATTATTCTTTGCTCTTTGATTCATTATCATTGCTTCAATTTTACTTTTAAATTGTACAATACCTACCTATTATAATATAATATATTATTGATTGTGATGCTAGTGGGTGTGAAAAGAAAAGTGGAAATGCAACCTTACAGTTGTGCATTTTATGCAACAAAGCCCCTATTTTTCCAATTTATTTAATTTTTCTGGTCCGATGGGTTGATGTTAAAAGAAATCTTTTGGTTCACAATTTTCTCAGAATGTGAAAACCCAATAACGTAACCTTAACTAAATAACCTTACCCTTATTTAATTGGTTCTTTCATTTTTTTCTTTGATCAAACTCGGTAACCAATTTAGCAATTTGATATTGGAGAAAATAATTATTGTGTCCATCTACCCCGATAATATTAATGTAAGTACTGTAATGTCAAACAATCCTTTTATATGGGCTCTGCCAGTTTCTTGTTCCTCAATATATACCTGCACTGTTAATGGTTTAACAACTGTACTAGCATATTTCAAATAAATAATAGTTTCTTTGTCTGGCATAGGTTTTTGTCGGATGTTCCTCCAACGATGTAATAGCGCTTTGGAGCCGTAAGCGGAAAATGGAGGGCGCTGAAAACTTGGCATTGTTCGGAAGTGCCCCAGCTCTACTATCTAACAGGATTTCATACGTCTTTGATTTCACTGGTGCGTTTGATCTTATTCTTGCTTATTTACAAAATTACCCTAACAGGGGCTTGATGCTTGAGCATCAGTCCCTATGTACCAACCTCTTGCTAGTTTGAGCTATCAGGTCCACAACTATATCGATGGTTGGCCTACTTTTTGATATTTTAAATTCATACTTGTACAATATGTTAAATAACATTTTACTGCCTTAAGGTTATTCCAGAGCATTCTTACCGATATTTTGAAAGTCAAAGGAAAATGTCTGAAAGCTGGTTAAATGAAAGAGGAACCTCAATAAAAAGTCCCCCCATTTTGGTCATTATAATATGCTAACTTTGGGTCAGTAAGAAAATGAAAGTTCTTAGTTCAATACTTAATTTTAAGCTATGATTTTTTTGTTTCAACACAACTTTGTCTCCATACCGAGTATAAGGGAAAATAATTTTCTGAAATAACGTTTGATGTACGATTTTTTTACCCATCTTTTAAACACTGTTTTTCTCAAATAAAAACCGATAAAAAACAACTTCGAATGAGAAATATATCAAGAAGAACTCATTATTAAAGATTTATTTACACTAGGCACTCTGAAAATATAGGCTCTACCAATATTGAATAATGAACACAGATTGAACACAAACACTCGCACATTTCACTGTCATTGGCGGCCTTGTTGGCTACTTTCCACCTTTCCTATCTCTAACCCCTTTTTTTAAGTATGAATGAAGAGGCACCCTGGCCAAGCAACAGAAGGGGCAGCTTTTCTCTTGTTGCCAAGGGTCCTGGTTCGAATCCAGGGTGAGTCATGGATGTTTTGTCTCCCGAGCACTAGAGTTGGGAGGGAAGCCCCCTTACTGGTTGTGCTGACGGTGTGGCTCAGTATGAATGGTGTTTGAAGTAACCTTGCTGATGATGACAACATGCATGCAGAATTTGCTTCTTGCGTGGCCCTACCACAGGTTTGGTTATGTGTTGTGAGTTTTGTTTGCATGTAGTTAGCTGATTTTTAGTGGCCACCATCTGCCTGATGAGTCCCAGAAGGACGAAACGCGTCGTAGATTAAGGTAACAACTTTAAATTAGCTGCAGTTGTCATCAGCAGGTGAAAAGTTTTGTTACCCCCAGCCCTTCAGGCTGGGATTTATGTTCTCTTTGCTTTCCCAACATGTCAACCCTTCTCCAATCTTTTTCCTCTACCAGTTCAAAACTTTTATTTGTACCATGTGAGAGAAAAAAAAATCGCACATCGAACATTATTCCAGAAAATTATTTTCCCTTATACTCAGTACGGAGACAAAGGTGTGTTAAAAAAATCATAGCTCAAAATTAAGTATTGCACCTAGAACTTTCATTTTCATATTGACCCAAAATTTGCAAATAATGGCCAAAATGGAGCTTTTGTCCCATCCAAAAAACATTTTTTCTTTTTTATTCCAGTTCCTCTTTCATTCAACTAACTTTCAGCCATTATTTTTTTTACTTTCAAAATATTGGAAAGAGTTATCTGGAGTAGCCGTAAGATATTTTGAGATTTGATATGCAAATTGCAAACAATTTTTTAAATATAACAGTGCAAACCTTTTGCCTTTCAATAACTGAATTTTAGTGTGTTATTGATTTCAAATTTATTTTGAATGGAATTGAGAATTAATAAGAAATTATTAGAAAATTGGATATTTGTATCAAATTTATTTCAGAATCCACATTATTTTTCATATTGAGAGCAAGGCTATTTTTTAATGTCATGTTGTTCCAGGCCCCAGTGTTACTATGGACTCTGCCTGCTCGGCTAGTCTGTACGCTCTAGACGCCGCAGTCAAGCGTCTACACAGCGGACAGTGTGAAGCCGCCATCGTAGCGGGTACAAACCTAACACTCAATCCCATTATCTCGGCTACGATGCTAGCACTCGGAGCTACCAGCCGCGACGGCCGCTGCAAGAGTTTCGATGACAAGGCTGATGGCTACGTCAGGAGCGAGGGAATATCTGTAGTATTCTTACAGAGAGCGCGAGCTGCAAGGTGTGGTAGAAGTCCCATGTTGGGTCTCTGGTGGTTGATTACAAACACAGCTGGAGCTATAAATGATCTTTGTGAACTGTGTACATTTCTTTATAATGGAGGCGTAATTAAAAAAAAAAAGTCCAGAATTAACGATTTTTAGCCCATACCATAGAAAAATTTGTATTTTCACTGAAATTAACACTATCATAAAAGTTTGGCAAAAACAATCTGTCATATGTTTAGGCTTGAAAAGCAACAAATTTTTCACAAAAATAACGTAAGTCCAATTTAAAAAAATGTATTGCCTTCTGGGAGATAGGAGAGTTTTAAAATTGATCTACAAAATGTGTTTTTTGAACATTGGCTGTTTTTGTAAAAGCTCCTCGATTGTATAAACTATTTAAATTTCTCCTTATCTTTTCCTACCGTAGAAGTGTTAGCATCAAGATGTTTTGTAATTAGATACAACTTTCGTGGTTCCTTACATTACAGAAAAAATAACTGATCAATGCTAATATTTTTAAGTCTACCTCCAGCAAGGCACGTGCAAGGCAAGGCCAGTCTTCGGAGACACGTGTGTAGGGCTATGCCATTTCTGCCATCCTCCACCAAATTGTAATTGATTGTTAGAAATATCTAAGTAATAAAGAATATGAAGAATAGGATGTCCATAGCTTGAGTTACAGCATCGATGAATACTTTGGAACATAGTAGGAACCTTTCCTAGCTCTGCTCTAGCAGTCGTACTCTTTATATATTATTTATGTCAATTGTGACGTGTTTGTCTTGTTTTCACATAAATTTATTTTGTATAATATACTTATGTATTAATAACTCTTACTTCATTTTCATGTATTTTGTATTGATTACCTGGTTAGGTAAAAGATTGATCTTGTTAAAAGATGAATCTTGCCATTTTTGTTGTTTATTATGTTATTCTAAAAAATAATGTGTAACAACAAAATAAAGCTACTTACTTAGGTACTGGTGATTTGTTATCCCTGACCTGACTCAAGTTGTTACCAAGTGTTTGATTATTATTGAGAGATTTTGATTGATTTGCTTCTTTTCTAATAATGATTTAAAAATGTGAATATTTTAAATGAAACACAAATACATCTTTTCCAGACGACATTACGGCACGGTCCTCAACATCGGCATCAACGCAGACGGCTACAAGGCGAGGACGTTTGCGTTTCCGTCCCGCGTCCTGCAGGCTAGCCTCCTGAGGCAGGTCACGAGCGAGGCTAGCGTTGATGTAACTAGCCTCGATTATCTGGAGCTGCATGGGACGGGGACCAGGGTAGGGGACCCCGAGGAACTGGGGGCCATCGATGAGGTGTATTGCAAGGGGCGCACCACGCCGCTCTACATAGGTAGCGTAGAGTCAATTCATCTATATTCAATGGTGTAAGATGATGTCTTATTCAATTAGTTGATTTTTGTGTGCATAATACTTCAAAATGTTGAATAAGCCCATTGGAGAGTTGTTGATTTCAAGTCTTGAAAGTCTTTTTTTATCCTATCTGATGGGACTTCCTACAGCTCAGACAATGGTTTAACTATGAGAGATCATGATGTACTCTGTGGTATGTTAGACTTATAAAGTTATAATGAGTAAATGTTAAAGTTGTGTAAGGAAATTGCCCAAATACCAAAAGTTTATAGCTGTAAGTAAATATGTACATAACTTTATTTTTAATTGCAACATATACCAACCTGGATAACTGCTTTTTGGTAAATGTTGATTGAATGTTGAACTGCAGATAGTCTAGTGGTTTCTGTATTTCAATTCTTCTCTCACTAATTAGTGCATACTCTATGCAGGCTCCGTCAAGTCCAACATGGGTCACTCCGAGGGTGCGTCTGGTCTGTGCGCCCTAGTCAAGGTGCTGCTGTCGATGAAGTTTGGTCGGATCCCCCCGAACCTTCACTACGAAACTCCCAACACCCGCGTGCCGGCTCTCGTTGAGGGCAGGATGAAGGTAGCGTACACTGCCTCCTAGGTCTTGCAACTAGCTTTCCCTATCCCTGCTTGTCTTGTCACACTTGAAGGTAGATGTTGGATTCCCAACACTATACTCCAGCCAATTAGCATTCTAGTTTCAACACTTCATTTCAAGTTCATTTTCTAGCACTTGCACACCTAGTATCCATTCATGTGTGTAATGATATGTATTGATTGTTTTGTTTATGTATTTACGTTTTATATTTTGTTGACCTTGTATTTTATCTATAGGTATTATGTTGTGGTTATTATATGCTATGTTATTGTTATTATTGCACTTATCAGTCTATAAAATCTTTTTTATTGTCTTTGGGATTGTGATTGGGGAAAGAAGAAAGGAGACCAACAAACACTAACATAGCCGATAGGCATTCTATCACAACCAACTTTTTATTGTCTTTGTTATACATGTATCCTGAAAAATAAATTTTAATTAAAATTAAGTTATCAATTCTAATGTAAAAGTAGCATTTGTAAATCAGTTTTTATAACTGAATAGGATAGCTGTTAAATAAATAAATACATAAACAGCCAATATTAAGAATATAGTACAAGA
Organism: Sweltsa coloradensis; assembly: GCA_024449915.1. Taxonomy (NCBI): domain Eukaryota; kingdom Metazoa; phylum Arthropoda; class Insecta; order Plecoptera; family Chloroperlidae; genus Sweltsa; species Sweltsa coloradensis. Next base: position 42,108 of record JAMZAV010001183.1, read on the forward strand.
CAGTCCGTACTGGTATAATGTTCATGGGATTTATGTCTTTACTACTACATATAGTTGAACTACACGCCTACAGGGTTGGCTTGGTCTGCTTTAAACGTAATGTCCCCCACTGAAAATCAGTTCTGTGACTTAGTGGCTAGACTATAAATACAATTTTATTTATTTATTGTATATCCTCGCATGACAGGTGGTGACCTCTTGCCAGCCGTTGCAAGGTGACCTTGTGGGAATAAACTCGTTCGGAATCGGAGGCGCCAACGCCCATCTGATTATGAGACGTCCGCCGCGGTGTTTAACCGAGAACAAGCGCGAAACAAGCGCGATCCCTCTGGTGGTCGGCGTATCAGGGCGGACACACGAAGCCGTGGATATTCTGCTGGATCAGGTGATTGAACAAAATATTAACATTGTATTTAAATAAAATTAATGAGGATACTTTTGTTGTATTTTACCAGAAATGACTTTGAACTGTAATGTTTGTTCTATCACAATGTTTTTTTTCTTTATAAATACATCTTTACAGCAGATGACTCTCATTCACATTTGTCGTGACATTGTGGGCTTCTCAATCTGAACTTGCAAGCATATTAACTAGTTATTAGTATAATATTGTTAGTGATAAGATTGATAACCCTAGAAAAACAGTAACATAGCTAAGATACCTAGTACCTCCTTTTAAATACATACAGTAAAACGCTTCTTAATTATTTGTCTAGTAAAATAGAGTAAGGGCAGAAGATTTGTGTTTTAGATTTTTAAATAATTGGATGAGCGTAGCGAGCGAAGCGAAAACTTCAATTTCACTGACCCCTCAAAAAATTTAGCTCCAATGTTTTTTTTTTTTCTGTCTGTCTGTTTGTTTGCACGATTCCGGGCAAACGGCATATGCGATCTTGATGAAATTTTGAGGGGACCTTCGAAATCTCTGAACTTAGACGTGCCACGTTTTTGGGTACATTCGAAGAAATATTTCTCATGAATATCGTACTTTTACGATTTTTTTCGATTTTTAGTGCGATATTTTTGTGACATTTGGGCCGATTCTGACCAAACGGGTGGGGCTAGAACGTTCATATTTCACATGGACATTAAGGTAATAGTGATGTATTGCCTTTTGAAAGAAAAAATTGAAAACATTATCCAGAAACCATATAAATAAAGGTTTTAAATTAAGTTTTTTGAGGTATTTAATTCACAAGTAACAAGTAACAATAGAAACTTGACATCAATCACCTACAATGCGTTCAAAAAGCACTTGATAAGTAAAGAGATCCCACGCAAACTAAAAACTTACAAAAAAGCTCATCCATCAACGCGACGGGACTTAAGCGTTTTCCTAGTTAAATGTGTTATTAATAGAGGTGTGCGAAAATGGTTTTATTTTTTCCATAATTTCGTAGTTAAGTTATTAATTATAAATATTTTACAACCTATTCATGAGACACGCACAACTCTATGTGGGTCTTAGTCCTCGTAAAAAAATGTGTCAAGTCCAACAATCGGTTGAAATAGAAGTTATCTTTAAAATCCATAGTTGCAATTTGAATGAACACATTTTTTTTTTAATGGATGCACTGGCAGATAACTTCTATACTTGCTCCAACGAAAGAATGCAGATGCTTTGTAGTGGTGGGGGTAGTATGAATGCTCGGTAAATGGAATGTCACCTTTGTGAATGAAAGAAAAATATATTTTACCAACGCAAGCGAAAATTATCTGCGCTAGATCACAGGGTTCCTCCGTGTGCTAGATCCACGCTGAGCTAGCGTGAATATGAGTTGACAAATTTGTTATGTTGTGAAAACAATTTCGAGACATCTGCATTCTTTCGTTGGGACCACTTTATTTCAACCGATTGTTAGACTTAATACATCTGCTTTATAAAATGGTCTTAGACCCATTGAGTTCTGCGTGCCTCACATATTGATTCAAATGATCGATCCCACTGCTCCATTAGTTAGTATAATGCAATGTCTCTTATTTCAGGTTGAGAAGCTGCCGACGGATGCAGGTTTGGTTGCCCTTCTGCATGAGATCCACTCTGTGAGAACACCTGGCCACCCCTACCGCGGTTACTCCGTTGTTTCCAGCAATGGAAATGTCACCCGCGCCGTACAAAAACAATCCGATACTCCGAGACCGATCTGGTTCATTTTCTCTGGGTTCGGAGGGCAGTGGCCCACAATGGGCAAAGATCTTCTCCAAATACCGACGTTTTACTCGGCTATCGAAGTGTGTAACAACGCCCTGACGCCTTTTAAACTGAACATTATTGACATCTTCAATGATGCGACAGATGAGGTGATGCATAATTTCAAAAAGGGTTTTGTCGGTAATGTTGCGATTCAGATTGGACTGGTGGACGTTTTGGATTGGCTTGGGGTGAAACCGGACGGAATAATCGGACATTCTCTCGGGGAGATTGCCGCGGGTTACGCTGACGGTTGTTTGACTAGAGAAGAAGCAATTCTCGCTGCGTACCACCGTGCCGACGTTGTCTCTAGTGGTGATTGTGGCGGGGGTGCAATGGTGGCCGTCAATCTGTCTGCTGACGCCGCTAAGAAAATTATTTCGCCCGACGTTGAAATAGCTTGCGACAACAGCCTCGATTTTGTCACTCTTTCGGGTAAAGCTTCTGCCGTAGCGGATCTGACGGCGTCGCTTCATCAACAGGGCATCATTGTTAAATATGTGGCGATCAAGGGGGTGGCGTTTCACAGTACCCACATTGCGCACGCTGGCCCAAAACTTCTGAACATTCTCAAGGAAACCATCTCGAAACCGAAGATACGCTCTGCGAAGTGGGTTTCGTCGAGTGTGGATCGGAGCGACTGGGGTTCGGATCTCGCTCGGACATGTTCCGCGGAGTACATCGCTCACAACTTGACGTCGCCGGTGAACTTCAGGGACGCCAGCAGGGAGATCCCCCCTGACGCGATCGTGATCGAGCTAGGTCCCCACGGAGTGTTGCAAGGGTGCCCTGCGTAGTGTCCTACCGAGCTCCGCAAGCCGACTGTCGATGCTGACCAGGTTTCAGTCTGGGGTTGGTTGTCTAGTTAACAACTGCGGCAGGTTGTTCAACTGTGGAGTTCAGCCGCGGGTTTCTTCGCTGTACGTTCCAGCTCAGTTCCCCGTACATCACGACACTCCAGTCCTGTCTTCACTGATTGCGTGGAACCACAGCAAGGAGTGGTACGTGCCTCGCTTCGAGGTAAGATCATACTTTTCATATTACTATACTGCATTGAATTTCAAACTGTGAAACAATAATTTTCCACTTTATATCAATAACAATCATTTCTCACTTGTACAAAGCTTGGCTTGTTTTTGTAATACTATTACTGTAGGCCTATTACATGAAATGTAATCCTAGGCATTTGAGAATAAGTCTATTCACATACAATGTCAGAAGGTAACACATTAAGTAAAACTAGGGCAATATTTACCTTTTCTACTCGCCGTGTCCAAATGTTTAGTAAATGTTTATCTTGCTATTGAGTATTGAGTAACCTCAATTCTGAGGAAAGTGACGGATGTCATCAAAATAATATGCAGCAGGTGAGTGCTGTGCTATTGTTTTTAACCGTGTTTTGTTCAGGGAGTAAGAAGTGTATTTTTTGCTATTCATTGTCAGATGTTTGACAATTATAATTTATGAAATGTGTGTTTTATGTGTTAACAGTAACCGTTGGTCTTGTGGTTATTTACTGTTCCAATGCAGAAGGTCAGTCGATCCGCTATTAGTAGAATAATCTATTTGACTTCAGTCAGAGGTACTCTTAAGTAAAACGGGCACTTTACCGTCTAGCACGATGCAAATTTTAGTAAATGTTCTATCGCTATTGTATTGATAACTGCTGATTCTGCGGGTGTCGCATGTCATACAATGAATTCTATAACAATGATCGAGCTTTGGTTTTTAACCGTGATTTGGTCAGGGGTGAAAGGTTCTTTTCGCTTTGTTTTGTCCACGATGTTTGAGTAATTAAATTAAAATGATTATTTATTTATGTTTTATCTACTGTGAAGGTATGTTTGTATGTAGGTATGTATTATCCCTTTTTTTACACTCATGTTTATGTCATTAAGATGTGCCAGTTTTAAAAGTTATCATTCCAATACTAAGCTTACAATGATATAACTATAACATAAGAAAATATCTACCACCAAGGGTAGCTCAAGTAACAAATCAAATTCACAAAACAATGTACAACTATACGTCAGACCAATGTATGATTAAAATATTCTTCAACTGTATAAAAGCCATTCTCTAACATAAATATGTTTTTAACTTCATTTTGAATATATCTCTACTGCAATTGTACATACTGTGTTTAATATTATGTGGATAATAATAAATGCCACGTTTAAGGTTTAAGTTGGGTCAGAAAAATGAATTGTGTAGAGAAAATAAAGTCATTACCATTGCAGTAATTTGAAATGAACCTTTACGTCTGAATAGCATGTACAAAATGGTGTGAAATTATTACCTCAAAGATTTGTTTAATCCAATGTTCTTTTGTAGTACATTCTATATTGCAAGCATATATGTATATTACCTAAATCTCCACAGGAATCCGACGTACGGTATTTTGATAAAACCACCATTGATCTAGCCAGAGAAGAGGATTCGTGGTACAAGGGACATCGGATAGACGGGAAGGTCATCTTTCCTGGTACTGGATATCTGGTGAGCTGGCAAAATATCACTTTTTTTAAATTGTAATTTTAATACTGTATTTGTCATTAGTATTCTGTTTGTCCCACTGCAGTAAAAACAATTATTTTAAAACAAATGAATGGTAATGGAACAACATGATAAAATTTTACTTACTGTATTTGTTGTATAATTTTAATTTTACAATACTTGTTCTGTTCATGTATTTAAAGATTTGTATAACGTGTTTGTATTGTTTTAAATTGTGGTGAATGTGTATTTTTAATTGTTTGGTTTTAGTTACCTCACACTTGTAGGTTGATAACAACCTGTTGTTAGAGATCAATAAATATATCATTAATAATAATATTCAAAGTGTGGAAAAGGCCAACCGGCTAGTTAAGTTTAGATTGTGTCCTGTCAACCCTTCTATTTATAATATATTAATAACATAAGTTTGAAAAAGGCCAGAAAAAAGGCCCAGAAGGACGAAACGCGTTGTGGATTAAGGTAACAAACAACTTCAAATTAGCTGTAGTTGTCATCAGCAGGTGAAAAGTTTTGTTGCCCCCAGCCCTTCAGGCTGGGCTTTATGTTCTCTATGCTTTCCCAACCTGTCAACCCTTCTCCAATCTAAACTATATGAATAACTTAGCTGTAGATATATTATTTTAGATAACCTAAGATGACATTGGTAAAAGGGAATATTTTGTGTAAATGACTTTTTTCTAATGTAGCAATGTATTAAAAGCAACCTAACAAACATATAATAGTTATAACACTCAACATATCCCAATAAATTAGGTACAGTAGGTGGTACCTGTTCTAAGTGGCAAGGCAAACACTCCCTATCAATCTACATTTTGTAATAATTTGAAAGGCAACCCTAGCATCTTTGTTAATGCTAATTTAATCTAATATATCTTCTGATGTTACTTCCAGATCTTTAAACATATCATTATTCTGTTAGGTCTTGGCGTGGAAAGCTCTGGCGTCGTCTCTTAAGATGCCATTCGATGAAGTACCCGTAGTGTTTAAAGATGTACGGTTCCATCGCGCCACCATTCTGCCCGAGTACGGTAAGCTCTCTATTCCTAAGTTATCAAATCAATTTATTTGTTTATTTCATTAAACAGTAAGAACTAAGAAGTATTATACTTTTCTATTTTAGTGCTAAATTAGCATAAAAAATAGATGCATACAGTTAACTTATAATTGAGGGCATTTGAAAAACTTGGGTATAACAAATATGCCAAGTTCTAAAATTTTACTTAACTTCTTAATGATGTAAAAAAATAATGTTAAAAATTAATCGATAATTACCTGATATTTTCTTTATAACTACACAGCCAATCAACATATTTAGCAAATTATTTACACCTTTCGATCAGTCAATTGCTTTGTTTTTAAGAAGTTCTATATTGTGGGGTACGTTATTTATTTCTCAATTATTCGTGGAGTGAGCAAGGCCCTGTTTGGCCGAAACAGTTTCGACGTTTTCGTATATTATGTTTATTTTTATTTCTGCCTTTCTTCTACGAGACCCCTGCAGTCACCGACCAGGTAAGCTGTTGGGTTCCCTTTCCACACCTCTACTTAACATCAATTATTAATTTGCATTCTTTACATTTCCAGATGAAGAAAGGCAGAGCCCGGTAACCTGTGCACAAAACTGTGTTTCGTGCCCTAGATATCGGTGTGAAGAACACTCAACCCGACATTGTTGGTAATAATAAGTATAGATTATTATTATTTGCGCTTCCAGGTGAGGTGGAACTGTGCGTTCACCTTCTGGCGGCCAGCGGACAGTTCGAAGTAACCGAGAACGGAAACATTGCCGCATCGGGCACCATTTCCGTTGCCGAGAATCCCAGCGAAGAAGTCGTTGCCACGTGGAGCGAAACGTTGAACGACTCAAGTGAAGTATTGAAGCTTGAAAAGAAAGATATTTACAAGGAGCTTCGACTGCGAGGGTATCAATACTCCGGGTCGTTCCAATCAGTGCTGGAAATTACAGGTATTAATAATAATAATAATAATATATTATTTTTAGAGGCTTAGGAATTGTACACAAGATTGCACAGGTTTTCATCTTTTACAGAGAAGAATTGACATGGTCATTATTTTCAGAATCAGTATAGAGTATTAAAGTCTAAGAAATAACAACTTTAGTAAATAAATACCTACTTTATTCTAAATACTTTCGGTGCACGTGCACTGTGGTTCAAAATTTCAAATAGGCTTACCTCCTAATATAAATACAATTTTATTTCCGTGACCTGTAAGTTTATTTCTTGTAGTACATACAACACCTTTTATTCTTGTGCAGGCAACAAAGGCACCGTCGAAACAAGCAGCAACTGGGTCGTTCTGTTAGACGCAGTTCTGCACGTAGCTCTGCTGTGCAATAGTAAGACTAAGAGGGCGCTGTATCTACCGACCAAGATCCTCAAGGCAGTGGTTGACCCTAGGAAGCTAGGCGCTCAGGACAAGAATACAGGCATGTACATATTATCTCGTCTACATCTTACTTCTTAGTCTTCTTCTTTTCAATTGACATTATTCATGGCATCATGACTGTGTTTCTAGTCATCTAGGACTCCAGTTCACTCTGATCCATGCCATTTGGCATTTTGTCCCTGTCAACCTTGATATATTTACATTCAAAAAGATGTTTTCTGTTATTAATTTGACGAAACTTTTAGAGCAGGTGAGGTATAGTTGTAATAACTCTATTGGACTATACACTGCACTTTAATAAATAAATAACAAGATTTTAAACAAGATTTTGACGACTTATCACTATCAGTTGTCTTCCGTGGGTTTTATTGACAGGTAGCCCATAACAACTGTCTTGTTCGTTGTTAGTTGTATCATTTGTCTAAAGTCCAACCTCTGTTCCAGGTGGCAAAGCTATGGTTACTCTGGATAAGTTACTGGGCACAATCAGTTGTTTGGGTATTCAAATATCCGGCCTCAATGGCTCTGTCGCTCAACGCTATATGCCAACTATACAACCCCTACTGGAGCACATAGAATTCGTTCCATACAATGGTTTCTCTGCTTCGAACTTGGACCAGGCTCTTCTAATAGCGACACAGATCATTTTGGAAAATACAAACCTTTCCTATCAACCTAACAAATTATTCCAGATAGCCGATTTTAGTGGTGACCTAGAAATTACAAGAAAGCTGACTAAGATCATCGAGAAAATGCCAGGTGCTGATGCGAAATTTATTTTTATTGACAACGGCTCTTTGGAAATCGAAGCACTTAATGGTATTGATGTTGAAATCAAGGCTGAAGTGTCAAACTGTAACGTTGCTTTTAGTAAAGAGATGAACGCTGAAGTGGAAAATTCTGTCACACAAAATGGTTTCATACTTCTTTTGAGTCAATCGTCGCCAAGTTTTGGTAGTTTTCAAGTGTTGGCTACCCTCAAACTTCCGGACGATGAAACTGTGTACTTGTTGCGCAAGGGGACGTCTCACGAAGGGCTGAAGGTTGTACGCTTGGCTGACGAGGAATCCTTCCGATGGGTGGACGAGCTGAAGACGTGTTTGGACGGTTCAACCGGGGGCGTGCTGGTGGTGGTGGAACCGGGGGAGGCTAGCAGTGGGGTCGTGGGACTCGTCAACTCTCTCAGACTAGAACCTCACGGACACAGGATAAGGTTTGTGTGAGGTCTCGTTCTTCTAGTGAGGGCTGATTTTTACATATCACAACACTTTTGTGATGAGTTGAGTGGTAAAGATACAAAACATAGACAATCAATTTGATCTTGTAGCCCTTTGCTTCACGCTATTAAAGGTTGCTTAAAGGCTGGATCATGACATTGAGATAAGAAATATTGTAGGTTTGTCACAAACAGCTCTCATGCACTGAGTGAAGGTTAAGTAGAAATGCTGCAATAGAGAACACAATACAAGACAATTGAATTAACACTATCCAAAATCTCAAATGTATTTTTTAATTGGGGTGGCAAAGATATATTTCTAACCAACTGTTACCTTAGTTCTGCCCTGACTCTCACAGTGAATAATCAGGAGTACTAGTATACTTTTGCGGCAAATTGCTCGCAATCAGATCGCATATGTATATAAGATGTTATTAATATTTGGAAACTTGGAGAGTGATCTACTTCCGGTTTGCAGTGTGTTAAGCTGGATCCCCTAGCCTGCTTCAACCTGTCCCCCCCAACACTAAGACCAGCTTTAGCGACTATCAAACCAAGAACATACTAGTCAATGAATAAGTGGTTCGTTACCGAACCGGTACCCGTTTCCTCGTTATCGCACAGGCGATACGTAAACCGTGGAAAGCGCATCAACACGCACTCTGTTGTACTGAAGGATGTTTTATGGTGGAATAGGAAAGCAGGATGGCGCGGAGGTGTTCGAAAGCAGACCACTGCTGCTTTGACTTGTTCCGCCCTCTCAACTTCCTGGTGATTATACGCTTCTGAAGCTCGCCCGTGGGGTTCGTGCCAGCTCCTTGTCTCTACAGGTGGGTAACTGTGTATTTAACGCGTATGTCAACACACTTACAAGTTTGATGATCCAGCCACTGAAGAAACGCACTGTGTTCATATTTTGTTCCTTTGATGTAATATCTAGGGTGCCGGTGAGTTACAGCTATTGTTATGTATATGTTTTTTTAAAGAATAAAGAAGATAACAAAAAAAATTTTATATGTATGAAATTTGACACTTTCAATAAATTTAAGATTACAATGTTATTGTGAGATATAGGGCCTATTAGCTGGTTATGATATTTTTTTTAAAGATGATGTTCAGATATAATAACTACATTGTTGTTGCCTTTTATAATGTGATAAATGTATTTTGGAGCTTGATGGGTAACTCATATATGTTAGTTAAATCGAATCATACAGACTAAATTGTGTTTTCTGTTATGGTATGTTTATTGCTGATATAACTCTTGAAAAATATTTGTTTCAATCAAACCATAACACCTAAGCATCTGTTAATGTTAAGGTATTTACTATGTGAGAAGTCTAATTATAAAATCAAATAAGACCCACATATTATAATCGTACATTCATGATTGCCAAGTACCGACCTAAGCAGCTCTGTCCCTCCAGGATTGCGTGATCGGAATGGAGTTCTCTGGCCGCGATCCCACCGGTCGTCGAGTGATGGGAATGGTTTCTTCAAGAGGTATTGCCACCTCTGTTCGTGCTCCGTACGTGTGGGAGGTGCCGGAGAGTTGGACACTCGAGGAGGCAGCAACGGTGCCAGTCGTTTACTGCACGGTACGAACGGCAAAATTGGAAACCATCCATCCAACTATCCAAAATATAAATCAAGTTTCATTGGCATCTAAGTAACAAGACAATAGGACAGTTTTCTCACATTGTTGGCAATTATTCTTCCTGCAAATCACCACAGGTTGACATGGCTAGAACATTTCTACATTTATGCTCAAATTGAATTTTTTAAATTGTTTCTGAAAATTAATTTTTTAACAACACACAAAACATTGCCCCATGCTTTCAAAATAGGGTGTTCTGTTAGTGTGTTACCAATGTTGCCTTCTCTTGATTTTTTTTATCACAAATGTACTAATTGTATCTATGTAATAAGGAAACAAAAACAAATAAATAAATAGTTCAAGATTATGGCAGTAAAATTATCCTTGCAGTCTAGGGTCAAGTGGACATGAAAGGAAGGCCAATGGTGAAGTCTTATCTCGATTGTTATTGTCTATCGAGACATGCTTTTTGATTTGACATAAATATGTCAATGTGGGCACAAGAGATGAAGAGAAGAGTAGGGTGTATGCAGATAATTGTGCATATTCACCGTGCTTGTTTCAGAGCTACTATGCCCTGGTTGTGCGCGGGCGCTTGCGTCCAGGTGAATCTGTCTTAATCCACGCCGGTACGGGCGGAGTAGGCCAGGCAGCCATCGCCATCGCCCTTCACATGGGTTGCACCGTGTTCACCACGGTTGGCAGCGCTGAGAAGAGAGCGTTCCTCAAGGACAGGTTCCACCAACTGACTGACAAGAACATCGCCAACTCGCGTTCCACCAGCTTCGAGCAGCACATCTTGCAGGTATGAAGTCTATTTTGAACTTGTTACTAATTGTTTTTATTTTGTATTTTACTAGCACTAGCTATTCATCACCATGTTTAATGAGAACCTTACTTCTAAAATAAACTTAAATCCATCAATATTCAGTGTATACCTTTGAAAACGAGACTTTGGAGCTGTATATATATTATATACTTCTAATAATAATATCTGCACTTTAAATGAAATCTTGAATTTCAGTGAGTGGACTTCATATCGGCCTGCAAATATCTTTTAAAAAATATGTATAATTTGTCTTGGTCAATGTATTGATGCTTGATGAAGGCTAGTTTTCCAAGTTTGTACGTCTTCTTCTTCTCCCGCAGGAAACTAATGGCCGCGGTGTCGATGTGGTTCTCAACTCTCTGGCTCAAGAGAAACTCGTCGCGTCTGTACGTTGCCTTGCAGAGAACGGTCGGTTCCTGGAGATTGGACAGTTTGATCTTGCCATCGATCAACCGTTAGGTGAGAAAATTAAATGTTCATTACCTACACTCGAAGATATTAGATACTACTGAGATAAAATCTAAATTACTCAATTTACAGTTCATTTGTGTTAAATAGCTTAGCTTTTGACTTGGGTTGTTTTGTTGTATCTTCTCAATTGCCTTTATTTGCTGTTCATAGGTTTACCTCTTACTGCAGTACACTGTCATTAATATTATTGTTATGCCTTATTTAAAATGCACATATATTTATTTATCTATGTCAAATAAACATGAATAATCACTGGTAATTTATTATTGTGTGTGATTGGGGAAAGAAGAAAGGAGACCAAACCCCAAGAGCTTACCTTAAACGAGGTGGGCAGCTGCGTGAAACTTGCTAGTTAAACAAATATACAAAACAGATACAGAATGTTGAACGTTTTGGCCCACGTGGCCTTGGTCAGTGTTGGGGAAGGAACTTTTAAAAAGAACGCGTTCTCGTGAACGCGTTCTTTTTTTGTGAACTTTTCAGTGAACTTACTCTTTTTTAAATGAATGAACTTGAACTTTTAAAAGTTCATTCCGAGAACGAACTTTTCAGTTTTAGAAAGTTCATTTGTAAGTTCTTTCCGTGCGCCGAGCAGCCGTCGACTCGCCGCCGTCGACGCTTAAAAACAATAACAAATCGTTGTTTATCGTTTTTTTTGTTTATTTGGATTAAGGACTCGTCAATCGTTTGGTCATAATGAACCACTCTAACCTAGGGGGGGGAGAAGGGGCCCATGCTGGTCAGAACCAGCCACGGGAAAGGGGCGGATGGGGGCTTTCTCACGTCGCGGTCGTCATCGTCTTTGTCATAATTCGTTGTGTCATAGTCATCGTCGTCAGGGAGGTCGTCAAGGAAAGGAAGCAAGGTCCCCGATGACGATTGCCAGAGCTCGCATCTATTTATCGTTTATCGTAGGCCTACGTTGACGCACGTTCAGCTGATTTTGACAACATCACGCACGATTCACGAAGTTAAAACGATGTACGACAACTAATTCGGAAAAAAAATCTTGGAAGCCTAAAATGCTAAGTAGCCTATCTGCATTAGTTTAACTAGCTGGTCGACGAGAATGTATTACAAATCATCAACACGATCAAAGACAGCTCAACACTTTCGTCCGACTCAAACTCGCGAGTAAATTGGTACTCGAACACCCCTAATGTTTTTTTTCGTGTTTTTCTTCAGTTTACGCTAGCCTTTAATAAAATAGTGATTTTTTTTACAAAAGAACTTTTAAAAGAACTTAGTTCATATTTTAGATGAACTTGAACTTTTCAAAATTTTAGGTTTTAAAAGAACTTGAACTTTTAAAAAAGTTCATTATTTGAGCTATGAACTGAACTTTTAAAAAGTTCATTTTAAAAAAGAACTGACCCAACACTGTACCTCGTAGTCGTACCAGTATTTAATATATCGTGGTTTTATTTATTAAATAGTATTATTTTGTTTCAAATAAAGAAGACAATTATTGATAGTATCTCGATGCCCTACCCTACTTTAACTAGAAACTTATTGTTCTCTCCTTTATATGACGCCCCCCCCCCCCCCCCCCCTAACTATAGGGCCTAATTTTGAATGTGGTGGTCCATCCGATTTATGAGATTGTGAAGGTGGTCCATGTGCAACAAAAGTTTAGAAACACTGAGCTAGACCATGAGCTAGACCTTCATAAGCCAGGCAGGCTCCGCAGTCGAGGAGCACAGTTACTTGTCACGCTTCGTCGATTCGTCGAGTGAAGACCTCCAGCGCACGCGAAGCTACCCTGCTTCAAAAACTGCGTAGGACTCCGGTGGTAGAACCAGCCAGTGTTGCTACCCCGCGAGGAGAATAGCGTTGATAGGGAGCCCGAGCCAGTTCAAACAGACAGCCTGCACTTCATATTTTACGTGTCACGGCTTGACTGTTAGCTCGCGGTCTTAGAGAGCGCACATCAGGGACTTTCTTTTTCAATAAATAACTGTTAGTGTCAGTATGTTTGCCAACTACATAGAGTAAATTCAGTGTTCATGTTTTATTTTCTTATTTCAATTTTTGCCCACGTTTGGGACTTGTAATTGTTCAGTCAATTCAGTGTTTATTATTTTTCCATCCTCTTGCCAAAGAGGACTTTGTACTGTGGTTAATAACCGTGTGCTTTTATTATTAAAATACTTTGCAAGTTTTTCAACTGAACAAGCATTTCTCTAGTTATTCCGGTCTCCAGGATAAGGTACGTCCTGCCACAGGCATCACTCACCACCCACACACTTTGACACTCTCCAAGGGAGGCTGAGTAATCGCCAGCCTTCGGGCGGCCGCGAGCATTCCGACCCGAGGGGAGACACCACCCACACACTTTGACTCTCTCGAAGGGAGGCTGAGTAATCGCCAGCCTTCGGGCGGCCGCGAGCATTCCGACCTGAGGGGAGACACCACCCACACACTTTACACTCCCCAAGGGAGGCTGAGTAATCGCCAGCCTTCGGGCGGCCGCGAGCATTCCGACCTAAGGGTAAAAAACAGTACACTCACTCACCGCCTATGAAGGGACAAGTTTCTTGTAGTTGACTCCTGAATCCTATCTCCGCCGACCACTTATCTCCCCTAGACACGTGCCAGGGGGTAGGGGGACGGGGTCCGCTACAAATTGTGCACTTCTTGCTACTTGGTGTCACTAATCTGAGCTTAATTGTTTGTTAAAAGTTACTGTAATGTGTAATATATGTCCTAGGAATCTATTCGAGCTAGAACATCTGAAGACGACTACTGCAAACCAAACGAGAATACGAGCAAGGCGTAAAAGAGGGAAACAACTCTAGCATACATGAGATGATGAAGACGTAGCTTATAACACCAGTACGTCAGAGGGAGGAGAGACACCGGCAACTTTGTTTGACATCTTTGGTACCGGTAACAGAAGTTTATTCAGTCTTTTGATAATGAAACTAAACTTGACTGGAGGTTTAAAACTTGTTTTTGTTTGGTAAGTGAACTAGTGTTACTGCACTGCGAGAGATCATTCACCGATTGTCTAAGGGATAACAAAACAATCCCAAGCTCGTGATCAGTTCTATATTCAAATATTTACTCTAATTTTTTTCATGAACATAATATTTTGTGAATTCAATTTTGTCAAGTGAATAGGGATATTGTTAACACCTAGACAGATATATATTTTTTAAATTTTAAATTGTTAGCGGTTTTTTGTTTTGACTTGAGCACTCTTCTCTCGATCAGATTCTAAAGAGTGTATGTACTTTCAGGGATTCCTAGAGGGCTGAACTCTCCGGAGAAGACATCATACTCAATACCACCTTGATCACACGGAGGACGGACTTCGAAGAGAAACTACCGACTCCAAACGACCAAAAGTACAAATGGAACTTCAAAACTACAAGCAGACACAAACACACGGGTATAGCAAGAGATTACTTTTCTTTATACTCTAAATTAAAAAATTAAAACTGTTTTTGTTTGTAATCGGGTATATTATAACCGGAGTAAACTTACTCTCCCCCCCCCCCCCCCCCCCGCTTAATCCGTCTTTCCTTCAAGATCATTCCGTTGGAGTGAGGTACCAAATATGATAAAAACATGTATTATATTCACTTGAACCAACATCATTACCTATTTCTTATGTTGTTCATACAAAATTGCATCATTATGTAACCAGAGTACACCATTAACAGCAACAAGTAAGAGAATGGGCTTCTCTCCTTCAGGATCTTCGACACGAACACAAGTGAACTACCGGTACTTAACACATGAGTGTTCAGTTTGGTTTCTTCTTTGACAAGTTTAGCTCATTTGTTATTCACTTGCTCAAATTGACGTTACCGGTACCTATCTACATTTTACTTTTTGATGATAAAGTATATTGTCACGTCATTATTATTTCAAATACTGTGTACCAAAATATGTACTACATAAATGTTCACTATTTAATTGCAAAATGTTGTTTTTTGTACAGGTCTACAAGAGACGGACGGACGGTGAAGACAAACTTCCACTACCAACACACTAAAGGCTGTAGAGGAACTCTAAGCTTCCGGTTTCAGCTAGCACCAATTGAGCAAGGGCCAAGATAACGTCTTCCTTCACGAGATACAAGAGCGAGCTCCAGCTTGCTTCACATCTGAACCCAAATATTTCAACTTCAGGGGGAAACTGAATCTCTCTCAGGTAACGTAAGATTATTTATCTTCGTTCAATGGAACAGTGTTGGCTCGAGCGCTAAGCACTCGACTCTGATTCGGGAGGTCTCTGTTTCAAATCCCGTCGAGACCAGCAATCCTGACTGATGGTTTTTTCCGAGGTTTTCCTCAGTCGTTAATGCGAATGCAAGGGATTGAGTCCTCTTAAATAGCCCTCGGACATCCCTTCACAATTGTCTATCCGCAATATACCTAGTTAGTCACCTGAAGAGGGTCACACCGGTTAAATCTGATGTGTATACCCTACAGCGGGCATCCTACAAAATTTATTTATTTTTATTACTTTGCTTATGTGAAATCAAATAAACTACTGTACTTGACTCGAGTAAGCTTTCAATTCAGTTCCAAAGCAGTGACAAATTTGAATTTTGATTGAAATAAAACGAAATAAGTAAACAAAATTGCTTCGGAGGACAATGAGCGAATCTTAATGTAAACAACCATAATAATTAAGATATTAACATAGATGCTCTGTATTTTCCCACAGGATCATCGTTGTTCAGCACACATGTGAAGCCTACGAATTATGACAAAACAGTATTGTATAATAAGTTGCGAAATAAGTGTCATTATTTACAACTTGCAATAGTAAACTACTACGCTACAATTTTTAAGATCCTCTTAGTTTACTGATGGAAAATATAGCATAATTTTAACCCGAGAGTAGTCGCGTGTGGTCTTTTAGGCCAACTTTTTTTTTCAACAGTTGGTATTTGTACAGCGCGCATGCGTGGCTTGTCTAGTTCCGCCTACCTTCCCAAAATAGATTTGTGAAGCCAGTGTGCAATACGTGATTCAGTGTTCTGCAGAACTTCATCTAAGATAAGAGGTCCTGTTCGGTTGCTTGGTCTTTTCGACCGCTGCGCGACTACTAAGGGAGGCAAAAATATGCATACTCAATCACTATTATGAGACATGTATTTTGTTATTGTAGGTTAATTATTCTTCAACATACAGTGTTGGCATAATATTACTGTCTTGGTTTACTAATAATTTGAATTACATGGTGTTTCAAAACATATTTTTATACCTTTTTGTTGGTTTGCAACAATCTGTGTTTGATTGATTATTGTTTGATTATTTATTGATTATTGATTGATAATTGATTAATATAACCATGTATGCTGTCACATATATGATAAATTATCTTATATTGGTAATCAAAACGTCATCCTAACGCTATTAGCCCATAATAAATAAAGCGGTCTAAAGGACCGGGCGCGACTACTTACGTTACAAACAGGGGCGCGACCAGTGTTGGGGAAGGAACTTTTAAAAAGAACGCGTTCTCGTGAACGCGTTCTTTTTTTGTGAACTTTTCAGTGAACTTACTCTTTTTTAAATGAATGAACTTGAACTTTTAAAAGTTCATTCCGAGAACGAACTTTTCAGTTTTAGAAAGTTCATTTGTAAGTTCTTTCCGTGCGCCGAGCAGCCGTCGACTCGCCGCCGTCGACGCTTAAAAACAATAACAAATCGTTGTTTATCGTTTTTTTTTGTTTATTTGGATTAAGGACTCGTCAATCGTTTGGTCATAATGAACCACTCTAACCTAGGGGGGGGAGGAGGGGCCCATGCTGGTCAGAACCAGCCACGGGAAAGGGGCGGATGGGGGCTTTCTCACGTCGCGGTCGTCATCGTCTTTGTCATAATTCGTTGTGTCATAGTCATCGTCGTCAGGGAGGTCGTCAAGGAAAGGAAGCAAGGTCCCCGACGACGATTGCCAGAGCTCGCCTCTATTTATCGTTTATCGTAGGCCTACATTGACGCACGTTCAGCTGATTTTGACAACATCACGCACGATTCACGAAGTTAAATGTACGACGATGTACAACAACTAATTCGGAAAAAAAATCTTGGAAGCCTAAAATGCTAAGTAGCCTATCTGCATTAGTTTAACTAGCTGGTCGACGAGAATGTATTACAAATCATCAACACGATCAAAGACAGCTCAACACTTTCGTCCGACTCAAACTCGCGAGTAAATTGGTACTCGAACACCCCTAATGTTTTTTCTCGTGTTTTTCTTCAGTTTACGCTAGCCTTTAATAAAATAGTGATTTTTTTTACAAAAGAACTTTTAAAAGAACTTAGTTCATATTTTAGATGAACTTGAACTTTTCAAAATTTTAGGTTTTAAAAGAACTTGAACTTTTAAAAAGTTCATTATTTGAGCTGTGAACTGAACTTTTAAAAGTTCATTTTAAAAAAGAACTGACCCAACACTGGCCTTGGTCACCGACCGTTAGTGTTTTGTGCTTCTTCAGATCGTGCTTATACGGTATGTTGTAGGTCTGGGAGTGTTCTTGAAAAACATCAGTTTCCACGGTGTGCGCCTTGACACCGTGCTGTCTTCGTGCAACTCGGTCGAGTGTCTACAGTTGTTTGCCATGGTACAGCAGGGGATTGATAGCGGGGTTGTTAGACCCCTGCCTCAGATTGTCTTCATGGGGAACCAAGTGCAAGACGCTTTTCGGTAAGAACGTTGAGGGCTCGCTGTGAAGAAAACATGCCGTAGTTTGTATCTGCTCTTATTATCTGTTGCACTTCAGTGTATCATGCTCCACTTTTAGTTGAAGTTCCTCACTGAAAACCAGTTGAACTGTGACTGAGTGGTAGACTCAAAATGTATGTACTATTATATTTTTGACTTTACAGTTTCAAGTATCAATAATCCCTGTATAGTAGTGTAGCAGGGCCTATAGTAGTTGTATGGTGTGTTTATAGCCATTTACAGAAATCGGGAAAGGTTGCCATAATAACCAATTTATTGTTGTGGAATAGTTTTTTATGTACTTCCTAACATAGTCTGTCAGACAATTAAAAGGGTCTAGTGAGTGGAAATGTATTGTATTTTAACAATTCTTTTTCCCATATATGTCTTGGATCAATGGAAGCTATTGTACAATAAACATTATTTAAGTTACAGATGGTTAAGAAATAATTCCAGGGTAAACAATTGCACCACACTTTGGGATTATTAAAAGCTACAAATTGATGAAATCTTCTCATCTGAAAGATCAATTTCATTACAATACATCAATAATTATTTTGATTGTTGTTTGCTCAGCTTCATGGCGGCCGGCAATCACATTGGCAAGGTTGTGATCCGAGTGCGTCAAGAGGAGACAACTAGCAGCGGCCATTGCCTGGTGGTGAAACCTGGTGCTCAGCTGGTCGAGGCTTTACCTCGGTTCCACGCACAACCAGAGGTGGTGTACGTCGTCACGGGTAGGTCGATATCGCTCTTGAGCCCTTTCATTCGTTCATTGATGAAACACGTGAAATATTTCTGATTGCTGGTTTCCACCATAAGTGGGTTTAGAGAGTTTACTATAGCCACCACTTTTCTTGGGTACATAGAGTTATTTACACCAGCTTGCCATGCCTTCATGCCCTCTGTTCCTTCCATCATGAATTCTTGCTTCTTCCCACTAGCTCACGTCATCTTTCTCTGTCTTCCCACAGTCTTTCTGCTTCAACTCTTCCCACCACTCAACTCTTGATTCTAGACTGTTCTGGTCTGTCACTTATGTCATTTTAAAATAATTAGATAAAAATAACCTAATTATTACCATTTAAGAAAATAATCTAGCACTAGTAACCGAGTGGTATGTGCCCTTCAACTGTAGTTAACTACTGTATGCTACTCTATTCATGCTGTATGATAGAAAAGAAACCATTAGTTACTCAAAATGTATCAGCAACTAGCCTCTTAAAATATTTAACTATGTATTTATTAAACATAAAACAGTATAATGTTTTATGCTTTTATGTTGTAATTATGTAATGTTTATGTGGTAATGCTGTAACGTTTTTTGTGGTAATGCACTTGAAAGAGTCTGTCCTCTAATAAATTTGTGTCTAAAATGTCTTCTTACCTTCTGGACAGTTATTTTTAGTCCATTGATGAGTTTTTTAAGGCGCAAATGTCCATAAAATGTGTTTGTGCTTATTACTTACATGTTATGTTTATTTAGTTTGAAAAATTATGAATTGTCATATTACGTTCTTCCTTTAATCACATAGGTACTGGAAACTCCATTTGTTTATTTGTTGTATTATTCTAACTTGTATCAGTATGTAGATGGATGTGAACTATGATGTACTACAATTATATATCTGTCTGTTCTGTATTATATTATTCATCTGTACGTAGGCCAATCTACAACACTATACTAATACTTTGCACTAGGATTAGGCATCTACTTTAATGAATACTATACTATGTTAAACCTACACTCTAAGTTTAGATAGTTCACTTTCTCCACTGGAATCATACACGTACAATGTGCCTGTCAAAGTGTATTAACTTATTAAGATATTCTATTTTACCATTGCTCACACTGGGAACATGTTAAAGCTGCAATTATCCCTTACCAATAGGCGTCAGCTTTCATCATGAAAACTATCTCGTCTGGTTGTTGTGCAGGTGGTCTGGGAGGGTTCGGTCTAGAGCTGTCGGACTGGCTGGTCAGGCGAGGTGCTCGCTACCTAGTTCTCAGCTCTCGTACCGGCCACTGTACCGGATACAAGGCCTTGTGTGTCGGACGATGGAGGGATGCTGGAGTCACGGTCCACATATCAACGTGTGACATAACGTCAGAGCAAGGGGCCAAAGATCTGTTTCAAGAAGCCGGGACGTTAGGAGTTGTTGTGGGTATCTTCCACTTGGCTGTTGTAAGTGTAAACCTACTATAACTTGTGTAGGCCTACTATATTGCATTTTCTTTATTATTATTTTAAATTTAATAGGAAAATATTAAACCATTTGAAAATACCTCTACCTATGGGTCTATTTATTGAGTGATATCTACCAACCCAAATGTAGCCTATACAAATTAATTTAAATCATGAGCTTTCTGCAGTAAATAGTCCACAAGGTTCCATGAGCCGTTGGTCTAATATTCCCATCAAATTAGCAATCAATCATTCATACAGATCTTCAGCTATTTATTGCCACTAATGGTTGCAGGTTCTATGCGACAGTTTGTTGGCCCAGCAGACGGACGAGTCTTTCCGAGCTGTTTGGGCGACCAAGGCGTCTGCGACCAAACACCTCGACATGGTCTCGAGAGATGCGTGCCCCGCGCTGCAACACTTTGTTGTGTTCTCGAGTGCGGCCGCCGGTAGGGGGAACCCAGGACAGAGCAACTACGCGCTTGCTAGCTCCGCGGCAGAGAGGATTGTGAGTGGGGCTACATAGAGCGCGTCATCCCGTCACTAGTATAATCTTCCATGGATTTTGACCTAACTATAGAATTTGTTTTCATTTAGTTTGCCATTTTTTTTTTAAATTATGTGTATGTCACCAATTTCATTTGATAATCTTTAGTCAATTCTAAATCAAGTTGCTATTTTTTAGTTAATGTGTTATAAAATTTACGTATTGGTTAGTTATTGCTGATTTTGATCAAAAGAGTTGCCTACATCAGATGGTTTCATAAGAAAATTTAGTAAGTGAAATTTGTCCCATTCTTGTCAGAATTTTCCATAGAAATAAAATCGTGCAACATACAATTTTAATTTGTTGAGTTTATGATAAATGATTTTTTTTTTTTAAATTAATGCATAAATTAATTCCCTATACCCAGCAGCTACTCCTTTCCAGAATACCTCAGTGATTTGTACTCTCCTGTTTTTCCTACCTACTTTATATTCCCTTTGTTTTAGAACTGTTCAAATCTAGATACAAAGTCAAAACTCTCCTCAATCTACCTCTTGGATTTGTATTTTCTCAACCTCTCTAGTAATCTTTTTCACCCTCTCTCCCGGCATTCAATTACTAATTCAATTTCACGTTTGTGAATTAAAATTTGTTGTTACTTCATGTATGTTCCTCCCCAACCTGTGAATTCTCCACTAACATTTCAGGGAGTGTTTACATATAATCAAATATTGATAAGTCATGTATTTGAACTTCACATACATCCTGCCAACAATGGTAATGGATACGTCTGTGTCCAGGTTGAGATGCGCAAGGTCTCTGGCTACCCTGCCCTGGCGATCCAGTGGGGCCCGATAGCCGATGTCGGTCTGGCCGCCGACCTGAACGAATCTCTCCTCCCGCGCGGGGTGAGACTACAGAACGTCGGCTCTTGTCTGGAGGCGCTGGAGGGGTTCTTGTTGGACGGGAGACACGCTGTGGTGGGGAGCATGCTTGTCTGCATCGAGGGGGAGGCCAGGCGGGGAGGGGAGGGACAAGGAGACGACATGTTGAAGACCCTCGCTAGTATTCTAGGTAAGTACGCTGGTTCTTTGTCCTTTTTGTCATCTCTTGTTAGTCAGTTTTTTAATTTTTTGTACAAAAGGATTTTTGAATACCGTAGGCTGATAAGATAAGTCTAGATAGGCAATAATATTGATATATCGATGTAATATCGATATGTGGGAATATTGACTTTAGAGTCAATCTGTATTTTGCATGACAACATAAATTATTAATTTCATATGGAAAGTGAGGTGTAAAAATATCACCAGTTTTAGTTCTGCTGATTTGTGGTTTCCTGTATCCGTTCTAGTAATTCTTATTAAATCACACTATAATAAAAAGAGCACCCTGTATATCCCTTGAAAGTGTTCTCTTGTCTCAGGTGTGGCAGACTTGAGGCAAATGCCTTCCAGCACTCGCCTAACAGAGATTGGATTGGACTCGCTCATGCAAGTTGAGTTTGCCTCCAAGCTGGAACGAACTAATGGAATTAAACTCAGCCCGAAAGAAATACAATCACTTACTGTTGGAAAACTTGTAGAGATGGTTGATGGGACACAACAAGGGACGCCCACTCAAGACTTGTCATCAGAGAAGTTGAGAGCGACTGAAGATGAAACTGACTCCGGTCCAGTGAAGAGTAAAGTGGCTGCACAACTGCCAGAGAGCAAGGCCAACAATCAAGAGTTGCACTCTACTCTGGCAAAGAATAAAGAGGCCGCAGAAGTGGCTAAGAGTGAGACGAAGAGCCAAGATAATTCCTCTTTACACGTAAAGAATAATGAGGCTGCAGAGCTGACAAAAAGTAAGATCAAAATTCATGATTCTTACTCCATTCTTACCAAGAATGAAGATACTATAGAAGTGCCAAGAAGCCAGACTAAACAGGTGGAACAGCTGTCGAGAAGCAAGACCGAGAATAAAGCTTCTGCTTCGCAAGTAATTACTAATAATAAGCTGAAAGTAAATGAAGACGTGTCCAAAATTCAAACAAAATTGGTTGATTTCTTTGAAAAAGGTGATAATGTATCGAGCCTTGTCCGGCTCAACTTCTTGGCATCTCCTCTTATACCGGAGAAGACGATGGTACTTCTCGACTCGGCGATGGTCGATGATGGTCTGTCTAGCCCGTTGTTCCTGGTTCATCCGATGGAGGGTAGTTGCAAGAGCGTCGAGGGGATAGCCCGGTTCATTGAACGCCCGGTCTATGGTTTACAGTTCACAGCCGGTTCGCCGCGGAGTACGCTACGAGAGCTGGCGGCGTTCTATCTACAGGTGAGCTTTCACTGTTGATGACGTTGATGACTGTTTATGACGGATGTTTGCTCTATCCATACTACTGATTGCTATATTTCCTTAAATAATATCAATCTTCGGTTGGTTATTGCTCACTTGTCGATTGCGTCGAGCCTATAGGGTTGGCTTAGTTGCTTTGGTTTAATGTCCCCCACTGAGAATCAGTTATATGACTGAGTGGGTAGACTCTAAATACAAATGTATTTATTTATACCACTTTTGTAAATCAGTTCTTACAATAGAAAGTACATTAAAGAAATAAATCCCCTTTTATCATCAAACTCAGATAGTTAAACCTTATGTAAAAATTGATGAAAAATGATTGATATGATGATTGATGATTGATTGAATTATTGATAAAAATTGAGTATGTGCAGAAATTTTAAATTAGAGGGGCAGAAATACAAAAGTCAAACGGTTTGGCCCTAGCTTTTCTTTTTATCTTACCAATAAATTTGTATGTATGCCTATATGCAATGACTACCAAGGTTGTACACTTTCAGCAATTATTGAGGCTACATGTTCAAAAAAATGCCGATCTATCTTTTCCATTCATTGTTTTAGTAGTATGTATAGGACATTTAATTGATTTTATTTTATATAAATCTGAGCAGCAAGGTTATTATCCCTACTTTCTTGCTTACTGGATCAAACTGAACATGATTTCTTGTTGGACAGTCACTGATATAGTGATAACATGATATAGTGATAACATAAACATAAAGCCCAGCCCTTCAGGCTGGGCTTTATGTTCTCTATGCTTTCCCAACCTGTCAACCCTTCTCCAATCTAAACTGATAACAAATACATTTAAAGAATGTTGAGATAATACATTGACTAATTGGGATTGAAATCGATGCGTAATTTAATTTCTCGTGCAAATACATGCTTGCCCTGCTAGTAAACTTGCCAAGTTCTTTACGTGTGAGTGAGTCATTGACGTCAATTGAAGATAACTTTATGGAAAGGAATCCCACATGCACATTTTTCAACGACGTTAATTGATTGGTTTAATATCGTTCTTGACCTTAAGTGATAATAATTCTTATATAATTCTCTCTGTCTTATAATAGTTTCCTCTGTACATTAATTCAGCTTTGAATTGCTTTGTTTTGCTTATTTTTTTCTTTTCATAAAAGACTCTTCTTTCAAAACTACCTTTAATTTTTCGATTTGGATAGTCGGGAAACATTCCCGTAGGTGGAATTGTTAATATTTAATACAATTCAGAAATGTCAAAATCCATCCAGATCAGGGTTCGAACCCGAGTCTCCCACATTCCAGGTTGGCGCCTTAGCCAACTAGACCACAGAGACAGACGGGTTCGAACCCGAGTCTCCCACATTCCAGGTTGGCGCCTTAGCCAACTAGACCACAGAGACAGACGGGTTCGAACCCTGATCGGGATGGATTTTTTAATTTCTGAATTGTATTAAATATTGATAATTCTACCTTTAATTTGTTTATACTCTTTGTACTTGTGTGATATTATAATAATAATCAAACTCCCGGTTCCAACATAAGCCAGGTCGGGGGGTGACGTATCACTAGTTCCTCGGGCTGTGGACTTTCAGTGCTTGCTAACCAGGCTCAACACCTCCTCATCTTTTTCTAAGTCTTCTATGACAGGCATTTCTACCAGTTTTCTCCATTTCTTTCTATCCTCTCATCTTCTTTCTTCATTAATTCTCTCCCATGATTTCCATCTTTCTTCAACGTTCCATTTTATTTTATTTGTATGTATGTGTATGTATTTGTATTTGTACTTATATATTTATTTTTATTATAAGTTTTATTTTGTGTATTATTAATTTCCAATACGTAAATGACAATCGATATGGTAAACAATATACAATTAAATTTGTATCATCATTATAGTTATTAATAATGAAAATATATTTAAGTCATTGTATAGTATTATCATAACTGTTATTACATATTTTTTTACTATGTGGAGGGGGGGGGGGGGTAGTGGTTTGGGCAGTGTCAGGTACTAAACTGCTTTGGGGTTTTGGTCGGGTCAGGTAGCGACAAGACGGCCTTTTATTTAAAAATCCTTAAATGGATACGGAATTTTGTAAGTGAAGAGTCTTACATTATAATTTTCACCAATTCATTTTATTGTTCATTCTTATAATTGAACAACTTTAGGCTATAAAGTATAAATAAATAATTGTCTGGACCGGCACCCCCACCAATAAAGTTTGTAAATCTTGGACCGGCCCCTCCACCATCCCTCCAAAATATATTTTTTGCTACTTATAAATTGGGTCGGTAAGATCAGCTTTGCTAATGTATTCTTGCATTAATGCATCACAAGTGTAGTTTGTTTATAATGTCTATACAATATGTAACTGTCCATTCACTTGATCTATCTACCTAGACTACTTTTGAGTTATTCTTGATGGTCTGCTTATATTCATCTTATATTTGTATTGTTTACTTATCCACAGGCTTATAAAACTTTCTTGTACATTACATTACATTACATTCCTAATGTGGGGTGAATAGGAACAGTTTCGTAAGTTAACTTCTTGTTATTTCAACATGAATCATAGTAAACTAATGAGATATTTTTTAAATTATGGCTATGTGGTTTCTTTTAATAATATAACCAACCATCAACAGAGTTTATGAATATTAATTTTTTATTTTTATATTGTGCATTCCTATTCACCTCCATGTGGGGTCAATAGGAACAGGGTTATTAACCCTAGCCAGGGGTCAATAGGAACACAAATTACATTTAAAAAAAATATAATATGTTGATAATGGAGTCCTACGTTTATAAGATATGTACTCTCTGTAAATGACAAAGTTTATCAGCTCTCTTAAATGTGCCAATGCTTTTCATAACATTGAGGCTGATTTTCTATTATAAAGGCTGCGGTTGTCAAGTTTAGTCTATTTTTAGAGGGAACTGCAAAATGTAGTGTACCAACTACAGAAAACCTTATGTGAGCCGTTTAAAAAGAGCGGTAATTACGAATTTAGTATTATTTATTTAGAGGAAGTTTTGTTCCTACTCACCCCATGTTACCGGTACTTTAAAAAACACAAATGTTTTGCATATACTGTAATTATTTTTACTATGTTACTTCATACTTAAATTGAAACCAAGATCAACAATTAACATGTTTTAGTGAGGAAAAATGTACAGAACACACATAGACACAAATAGATGACAATTATTTTAGTGATCTCTCAGAAGAAAGGTGGAAATCAATAATCAGTGCTCTCCATGCCGAAACGTCTCGTATTATTGTGTTTTGTACATAGTATTATTTGTTTTTAATTATTTTGCATTCTTACAATTAACATTTGAGCATGTTACATTATTCATAAGCCTTTCTTATTGCACTCATAATCATGGCACTGCGACATGTGAGTATTGAAGTTGTCCTTCTTTATAACTAAATTATAACTAGGCATACAATATACAATAGTGCCTGTCAGGAGCGGTAGACAAAATTAATATGCATTATGCATTCTTACTTTCATCTATAAAATTGGTCAGCTTCTATTACACCTCGACAGTAAGCTGTTAGATTCAATACTCCAGCAGATCGGTATTCTGTCTGTTAAATATATATTTTAATATTGTTGTTTTGTCTTAAGCTTTCGTGATCCATGGTTAATGTTTTAAGTATCTTTACGGTAAATATCACGCACAGTAGTATAGAAAATAATTTTTTATCCCAACGTTTCAGTTTGTATATACTTCTTAGGATGGGTGTATATGTCCAAAATGGATCTTAGGTCCGCTATTTGCATAAATCCGTATGTTTATTATATAATATGTAATGAATGTACAGAATTAACACATAATAATAATATAATAAATAATAATCATAAAATATTCCTAAATTCAAATAAATAATACTGTAAAAGTGTGTTATGTTCACGTGACGTGTTTCAGAGTGTGCGCTCCCTGCAGCCGCACGGCCCGTACATCCTAGGAGGCTATTCTTTGGGCGTTAGCATCGCCGTGGAGATGGCGTTGCAGCTGGAACGAGAGGGAGAAACCACCAACGTACTTGCGTTAGACGGGTTGGCAAGCCTGAGTATACAGCTCGGGGATAGGGTGAAGGCAGAGGCCCTTAAGTCCTTGGAGCACGAGATTCTTAGACAGTTGGTAACACAGTATCAACCTTCCGTGGATGTATGCGAAGTGAGTAATTAATTATTTAAATAATCTATTATAGGGACCTATTTCATTGATCCATAAATCAATCACCTTGAACCTTTATAAATACTGGCATGACATGAATGTTTTCAGTTATTGTCTGGGTTTAAATAATGTATTACACATTATTATAAGTAGTATTCTGTAATTTGATTTTTGTGTGTTTGGAATGGTAAAAAGATGAATTATTTATTCATTATTGAAATTAAAAAAACAAAATTGAATGTTCATGTGTTTGAACATACTTGGCATTTATCAAAATCAATCCAGAAATTAAAAAATCCTTGTCAATGGGGTGGATGGATTTTTTAATTTCTGGAATAATTTCCATAAAATCATTACACCTTCCCGATTAATGAAAATGAGAAATATATAGTTGGCATCTTAGTGGACTGCAATTTGAGTTGATTGTGATATCCTTTTGACTTTATTCAGATTTCCCAAGGATGTTCAAGACCACATTATCATGCTAGTTCTTGTTCTTATCTCGTGACTCTTGACTTCTTCTTGTATGTATTGTGTATGTATCCTCGCCAGGCCACGAGGTTTAACCTTGACGTCAGTGTTTAGAGTTTGTTTACATTTCAGATAACCTACTGCTACTGATCGTTATGGAAATATAATATTGATGTAGCAATAAATGGCACAAAAATGTTTCACGTGACACAATGTGCGTTTACTAGTGTACTAGTATTTTTTAATTGTTATTAATCAATCAATGTTATTTTTATTCTGTGTCCTTGTGGCAATTGTATCTGTACAACAGAGTTTTATTTTGCTAAAAAATAAAAGTTCTCTCTCTTTTTATTTATTTATTGTTGAAAATGGTTGATCCTTTTTTTAATTGCTGTGTAACTTATCATAATTTTTGTTTAGGTGGTAACAGTGGGTTATGCTTAAATAAATAATCAATAAAACATTCTTGAGTTTTACAGTATCAATTAGCATTGTATTATTTCAGCTAAAGAAGACGCTGTCTTCATTCCCCGAGTGGTCTGATCGTCTGAGTCACTGCCTATCGTTGCCCGACATCACTCGACAGATCGACGCCAAGAAGGTGGCAGAGTTGAAAGATATGATCGAGGGATGTCGCTGGCGGTTCGAAGCCTTCGAGCAACACTCCTTGACGTCCGGTGTTCGTATCACGGGGAACGTGTTGGTTGTGGCCGCTGCGGACACCTTCATGAAGATGCTCAGCATGGGAGGACACTATGGATTCCACGATGTAAATTTTTTTTTTAATTCATCTAATGTTGGTAGTATTCCCTATTCAGCTATTTTATGTTTATAATGAATTAGATTAAGAACAATAAAATATGTAATTATATGTATTTGTAATAATATGTACACCCTTGACCAGAAGTATATCAAAGGGCTGGGTATAGCAGATTCCCCTTGATTTTCAAGGCCACACATGCGGTTAGAACATACATTACTGTACTTTATTTTATAGAAATCAATCCAGAAATTACAAAATCCATCCCAGCGGGGTAGACCTAGGGGAGTGTTTCCCGATTAATGAAATTGAGAAACTGTACTTTATGTTAGGGCCTAGTTAGTTGTTTTTAATGTAATTTTGTCATGACTGGTTGCCCAGTTTGTTAAACCTTTTGGCTTTTGTTGTACTCTTCTCTGCTCCCTATGAGATGAAATTTGGCCTGAAGACGTTCTCTTAAAGATGTTCTAGTATTACTCTTTTAAGTTTTCAATAATAACTCTAATAACATTATTATTTTACAGGTTTGTGAAAATAAAATTAAAGTCGTGAATGCGAAAGGGGGACATGCCAACTTTCTTAGCGGAACACATCGCACAACGGAAGTCGCCCGCTTCATCAACGAGTACTTGTCAGAGTGCGATGCAAGTGCAACCAATCGTACGGCTTATTAACGGTAATTGTATATTTCATCATTCTGGAACCAAAGGTCAAATACTCCCGAGTATTTTACCATCATCCTCATTTTGAATCTTCAATGTGGGCACCACATACAAGAACCAATGTAAAACTGATATACAATTGTTTTATTATTATTTATTAGGATACCAAAAGTATTAGTAGTACTATATATTATTCAATGTCATAAGAGTTTGCAGAAAAGCAGATAACATCACTAGTAGTGTCAAACATGTATGCCATTCACAATATTTACAGGGGTTAAGGTATTGTACCATCTATGTACAATTGTCTATCCATCTCCGCGACTGCCGATGTGGAAGCACAAACGAAGACCCGAGAACTGTAACGGAACGGGGCGAGGGAAGATATTGCTGTCTCTTTAACAAATTGTGCAATTTTCAAGAGTTTAAGAATAAAATTTAACTATGTTATAACAAATATTGATTTTAGCTAGCTAATAATTATATAATATCTATTCAAATTTCAAACTGTATTCTTCTTTACCTGTCTGATACTGTATTTGATGGGCTTATACCAATTGATTAAATAAACCAAATCACATCAATATCCCTCTATTTAAATCCAAATGATCAAATACATCAAATAAAATCTATATCTATTTTTTCTTCTTCTTTCTTCTTCGACCTCATTGCTAGCTTTAGATATTTTAGTAACTCTACTCATGCTGAGTGATAAAGACCACAAGTTGGTCGAAACGTATCAGCAACTTGTCTGTTTGTTTATTTGTTTCTGTGCAACCTACCTAATGTTCTCAAGGTAAGCTGTCGTCCTTCTGTTCCTCCCCCCCCCCCCCCCCCCCCACTGAAACATGTATATTCATGTTACCAATTTAAGTTTTCTGTATTTCTGTGTATATTTCATAATGCTGACCACTCGCACGAGTTATCTAGTTTGTGTCTGTACATTTTGTATTTATCAATTGTTTGACACTTATGGCCGGTATTACGTCACCTGCTCATGATGAACTCGACATTGTTTGTGTAGTGAATTGTGTGTGTTTATCATAGCTGATTTTAGTGTCTGCCTGAAGAGTTCCTGAAGAACGAACCACAACCTAGATTTAAAATAAAGTCAATTGTGTTGCTCCACAGCCTTTGAGACTGTTTTGTGTCTTTGTGTATCTACTTTTTCTCAACCGTGTACTCTTCTCCAGCTTGGTATTTTGTTCTTCTTTCAAAACCAATCCTGATTACAATTTCATTTCTAAACATATGGTGGTGGTGGTTAGTGGATAGTTAGTTATCCAGACATTGTGATTTGCATGACACATGCACATGCATAGATACCTGTGGCCGATATTTGCATAAAAGTACATTCCCATCCATCCATCCCGTTTGTGGTTTTTTAATTTCTGAATTGTATTAAATATTAACAATTCCACCTACTGGAGTGTTTTCCGATTATCCAAATCGAGAAATCCATAAGTGGTTCCCCGCACCCTCGTATTACCTCCAGGTGTGTTGACACCATCATACTCCTCCCCCACATGCTTCAGAGTATCCAATCTTGTGTCGGCAAACATCATATTTTGCCAACACTCCCAATATGATGTGACGTATTTTCTACTTGTGTATTAATGTATCCATAATTATGTTCATTTGGTTGTATTCTTATTAGTTATTACCGACCAAAATACATGATGCTGATTAAAAATTTAATTGAAATAATAGTATGTATTTCCTATGAAGTACTGTAATCATAAGTTTTGTTTTCCATTAGAGTCTAATGACATCATACAGAGGTATACTTGCTTTGACTTTGTTGGTAATGTACTATAGTGGCTTAGAGTTTTATATTATTTACTTTATTTATTTATTTAGCGTCTGTCCTATTCAGTTAAAAAACTGATTTACAAAGGAGGACTAAGGTTTGGTTAGTAAATAATTTAAGATTACCTTAATGATACTTTTCAAATTGATCTAAATCTATCTATGATCTAAATTTTACTGTTGTAAATCTGACAATCATAAGTGAGAAAGTAATTTACCATTCCAAAACCAATACAGGCTCCTCTATGTTAATTATGCTTATATTAGTTATTACTCTGGCGGCACGGGGGTATAAGAAATATTTTTACGGTTGTACCCAACAACAATGCAGTAACTCTAAGTTTGTTCAGAGACTTTGAAGGTCCGTGAAGATTCAAGGTCGGAGAAGCCGCTTGTCTGGTGGGGAGCAAACAGACAGAATCAGTTGTGACTGGCTGGGTGGGTTCTAAATATGATATATATATTTTATTTTATTTACAAAAAAATACAAAATAACAGTTGTTTTCTGAGGGTGTCCAAAATGAAGTCTTTGCTATGCTTGTGTGGTAGCAGTGGAATAATTTGGTCATTAGGCCCTAGTTAAAAGTGAGTGATATTATGCCTACTGTCTTCACTTGTCTCATCACTAATAATGGCAAAATAGGCTACAAATAGGCCTAAATACATACTTCACCTTTTTGTTTATCATACTAATACAGAACATAGTAAAACTCTTACCAATCATCTAGTAAGACCTGGTTTCATATTATGATTGGCAGGTCTATAGCAAACGAGTGAATACATATAGCCTACTCATACTCGAGTAATGTAATAGCAATTTTCATCGATAGACTTGTCCTTGTTAATTTAAGCCAATTAGGGTATCAGTTAGAAGAGTATCTATGGTCTACGTTATATCCAATGGTAACTTCTGTGGACCCTCAAATCTTCTAGATTCTACAGCTGTCAACTTGTCTCGGCGTGAATTGAATTTCCGAAAACTTTCCCCGAATGACAAGTCCCGGCATCTCTTTCTTGAGCGGAGTCTTCCAATTGATTCCAGCTAGATGTTGGAAAACCACAGCAAGTTCCTTCAGTCCCGGTAAATACTCCGGTATCAACATGATTGCCCTCACAATAGACTGCCTCTGACATTGGACCTCAAGTTTTGTCAACTTGTTGCATCCCTTTATGATGGCCGCCAGTCCTTGGCAGGTCACATTATAGACATTAGGGTTGATTGGCTGTAAGTACAGCTCAGTTACCTATGGCCACAGCCACGATGTCATTGAAGTTGCAGTATTGAAGGTGGAGTAAAGTCAAGTCTTTTAATGCATCGTTTGAAAACATGGAGATCCAAGGGCGGTCGGTCTCAAACGAACAGCTTTGAAACCGGAGACGGCGCAGGCTTGACATGTTGGCGATCTCGCGGAGACACCCCTTCACAGAGTGGTTGCTTGTGAAGGTGTAGAGGTACGCAATGTACGACTCTATGGTCAAGTCCTCTAGATGGGTGCACTTGCTGATGGCCTGGCCAGCTTCCACAGTCCACTTTCTGCAACCCAGATGCAACACTCGCAGGGTGCCGCGTAGTTGGTCACACAATGCTGCAAGCGCTGCATCATCTACGCAGTAAAGATCATCGTCGATAATCGTCGCCAGCTCTTCCACTTGATAACAGAACCTCAAGAGATGTGATAACGAACCAGGGAATTTAGGCGTGGACTTCATATTCACTTTAGTCACATGTGCGAGCATTATGATGACCTCTTTATAACACAGTTTGTCAACCTTATCGACGCCTGTGGGCTTATTGTAAATATTAAAAAATGTCTTGACGGTTTTATTAATGTACTTGCTATCGAAATCGGGGGACGCAGCGCTAAATAATATGGTGTAGGCCTATCGGTCAAACAATTGAAGATATTGTATGTGTCTCTCTTACTGGGCAGGCGATACAGCTGGGGATCGTTCTGCACAGTATTGCACAGTTCTCTGTGTGTCAGGTACGAGAAGATGTGACGCAGTACGAGACACAGTACCTCCTCTGGAAGTGACTGAATGCTGGCGGGTGGAAACATTTGTAGTTCCTTCTCGGAGTGGCTTCCGAGTTTGATCGTACCAACAAAGACACATTTTGTGCTCAACTCCATATGATATGATATGTTGTTTATTGCCTTAGATAAATAAATACATGTAGATATTTAATTAGACTTTGACATTTGAGCCTGTATAGGCTAATTATGATATTACATAATACTATAAATATGTACTATATTTTAACATACATACAGGTACACATCTATTTACAGTACATTTTTAAAGATACATTTAACATAAGACTTACAAATATGAAGTTGATATAAAATTACTAAAGGATCCATTTTCATATTCAAGTCCACAGAAAATTAATATTCGTAACATTAGTTTTTTGTAATTGGACCAGTATTAGTTACTTATTTCACATCATATACTTATACATTGGTTCATAGGTACCTCCAATTGCAAAAAAAAATTGAACAATGTTAGAACTGAAGGCCCTAATGTATTTGCATTGTTCTGGCTATTGTTAGGCTTTCAGCCCCATTTTTCTTCAAAATAGATTTTTAAGGAGTAGTATGTTTTCACTGATTCTTTGAATTTGTTGATTACAGTAATTCTTTGAATTTGTTGATTGCAGTAATTTGTTTTATTTTGTTAGGGAGTTTGTTATATAGTTTAGTTTTGAAATAGTTTGAGTTTACTTGAGATAGTTTGCTACTGTGTTGTTCTAAGTGAATGTTGTTTTCCTGTCGTGTATGGTGAGAATGTATTTCGTTATTTTTACTTATGGCGTTTTCCATTGGCCGCACTCAGGTCGCACTAGTGCGCCCTAGTGCGCACTGGATTGCCACTTGTCTTTTCATTTGTTCAGTTTTGTAATGTTATTCAAATGGAGGTTGACAACAATGACATCTCTGCACTCGCCGAGTGCATGCCAATGGAAAACGCCATTAAATGTTGAATATTTTGTTTTACAATCACCACTGATTGAAATATATATAAGCTGTAGAGAGTAAGAATTTTAAGATTTTTGAATAATGGTTGACAAGTGTGTTCTTGGGTGTGATTTTAATATGGTTCTGATAGCGCGTTTTTGAATTCTAAATATTTTTTCATGATGGGTAGAGTGGCATATTTCAGCGAGATCAGATTGAAGTTAACATGTAAATATTATCCAAATAGTAAAATCACTTTTTCCACGAAAAATTCAATAACAAATGACTGTGTTTTGTTCTTATTCCACTGTCTGCTCGGATTAAATCTATTTTACAAGGCAGTGCTTTGTAAAAGCCACTGCCTCCTAGATGATACAACCAGTGCTCAAGGTCCCCTAGATCTCCGCCACCTGGCGGAGGATCGTCTAACTCTCTAGGTTAGGTCGTCGCAGCAGCGAATTAGAAGCCATCTTGGTGATTAATTCTAGAGCGGGAATGTAGTAACTAGTACTTTTTCACGCACTTTGCATACTTTTGAGTTACTTAACTACAAAACTGGAGGTTGTCAACGACTTTCAATACCACGTTAGTAATCAGGATGAATGCCTCTATAACGTCATATAGTGATTATCGTGGACATGTCGTCGTTTTCTTTAAAAAGACAGAATCAGTTGTGTGACTGCTGGTGGGTTCTAAATATGATATATTTTTTTTTATTTTTTTAAATTACGAAAAAGTTTTTTTTTTTTTTCTGAGGGTGTCAAAAATGATCTTTGCTACGCTTGTGTGGTAGCAGTGGAATAATTTGGTCATTAGGCCCTAGTTAAAATTGAGTGATATATGCCTACTGTCTTCACTTGTCTCATCACTAATATGGCAAAATAGGCTACAAATAAATACTTCACCTTTTTGTTTATTGTACTAATACAGAGTAAAACTCTTACCAATCATCTAGTAAGACCTGGTTTCATATTATGATTGGCAGGTCTATAGCAAACGAGTGAATACATATACTCATACTCGAGTAATGTAATAGCAATTTTCATCGATAGACTTGTCCTTGTTAATTTAAGCCAATTAGGGTATAAGTTAGAAGAGTATCTATGGTCTACGTGATATCCAATGGTAACTTCTGTGGACCCTAAAATCTTCTAGATTCTACAGCTGTCAACTTGTCTCGGCGTGAATTGAATTTCCGAAAACTTCCCCCGAATGACAAGCCCCGGCATCTCTTCCTTGAGCGGAGTCTTCCAATTGATTCCAGCTAGATGTCGGAAAACCACAGCAAGTTCCTTCAGTCCCGGTAAATTACTCCGGTATCAACATTATTGCCCTCACAATCGACTGCCTCGCCTGACATTGGACCCAAGTTTTGTCACTTGTTGCATCCCTTTATGAGGGCCCCGCCAGTCCTTGGCAGGTCACATTATATACATTAGGTTGATTGGCTGTAAGTACAGCTCAGTTAGGTTCTTCAGGTTGGCACCTATGGCCACAGCCACGATGTCATTGAAGTTGCAGTATTGAAGGTGAAGTAAGGTTGTCTTTTAAAGCATCGTTTGAAACATGGAAATCCAAGGGCGGTCGGTCTCAAACGAACAGCTTTGAAACTGGAGACAGCGCAGGCTTGACATGTTGGCGATCTCGCGGAGACACCCCTTCACAGAGTGGTTACTTGTGAAGGTGTAGAGGTACGCAATGTACGACTCTATGGTCAAGTCCTCTAGATGGGTGCACTTGCTGATGGCCTGGCCAGCTTAGTCCACTTTCTGCAACCCAGATGCAACACTCGCAGAGTGCCGCGTAGTTGGTCACACAATGCTGCAAGCGCTGCATCATCTACGCAGTAAAGATCAACGTCGATAATCGTCGCCAGCTCCTCCACTTGATAACAGAACCTCAAGAGATGTGATAACGAACCAGGGAATTTAGGCGTGGACTTCATATTCACTTTAGTCACATGTGCGAGCATTATGATGACCTCTTTATAACACAGTTTGTCAACCTTATTGACGCCTGTGGGCTTATTGTAAATATTAAAAAATGTCTTGACGGTTTTATTAATGTACTTGCTATCGAAATCGGGGGACGCAGCGCTAAATAATATGGTGTAGGCCTATCGGTCAAACAATTGAAGATGTTGTTTGTGTCTCTCTTACCGGGCAGGCGATACTGGGGATCCCAGTGCAAACGCTCCCACTGTTTACAGACCTTCTGCACAGTATTGCACAGTTCTCTGTGTGTCAGGTACGAGAAGATGTGACACAGTAGGCCCTACCTAAGTGACTGAATGCTGGCGGGTGGAAACATTTGTAGTTCCTTCTCGGAGTGGCTTCCGAGTTTGATCGTACCAACAAAGACACATTTTGTGCTCAACTCCATATTTCAGCGAGATCAGATTGAAGTTAACATGTAAATATTATCCAAATAGTAAAATCACTTTTTCCACGAAAAAGTCACAAATTATTCTTCAATAACAAATGACTGTGTTTTGTTCTTATTCCACTGTCTGCTCGGATTAAATCTATTTTACAAGGCAGTGCTTTGTAAAAGCCACTGCCTCCTAGATGATACAACCAGTGCTCAAGGTCTACTAAATCTATAGCCGGCAAAAATAAATAAAATAACATTTTTTACATTCTTTTGACATTTATTAGTAGCAAGATCTTCTAGCTTTTTGTATATCGGTAGCCTCTCTATAGTTAACTAAGACCATTGTGTGGCTCGTTGGTCGTATCTGCTTCCAATGCAGAAGTTCCAGGGTTCGATTTGAATGATGATGATGATGATGATTTGAGGGAATTGAATCCGGGTATATAAGATTTTTTTTTTTTAATTTGACCCATTTTTTTAAAAAATTGTTTAATTTTAAAAAAATAGATTTTTTTCCTATGCCAATGGGACAAAAAGTGAATTTTTGAGAGAAGATTGAAAATGCAAATCTGCGAAAAAAGGCTAAAAATATTCGTAAAATTCATTTTTTCCCGGAAATTTAATAAATCTCTAGTATTACTACTAGGAAAACGCTTAAGTCCGCCGCGTTGTTGGATGAGCGTAATTGGTGCATTGAGCTGCCATATGTTATGCGGATTTACTGTTGTTCTGTGAAAAAATCATTACTAAGTTGAAAATATTTTTAAAATTAAATTTAAATTTAATAAAAAAATTAATTTAATTTAATAAAAAATAAACTTAAATTTTAATTTTTTTTAATTAATCGTAATTTTAAAAAAGGACAAAATCGTTATATTGAAATTTCCATAAGAAATAATAATTCGATTGCGCACAAATTTTACACAAATATATTAATTCATAAACTTAAGGTTCTGTAAAAAAATCATTACAATCGGATAAAGCATGTAGGTGTTATAAGCTGGAGAAATTTTAAAAATGGAAAAAAGTCGTAAAATTGTGATTTTCGTAAAAAATACTTTTTTGATAACGCTCAAATTTTACACAAATATATCAATTCATAAAATTAAGGTTCTGTGAAAAAATCATTACAATCGGACAAAGCATGTAGGTGTTGTAAGTCGAAGAAATTTTTAAAAAATAAAAAAAATCGTAAAATGCGATTTTCATGAGAATTTTTTTTTCGATTGTGCTCAAAAAACGTGGCAGTTCTAAGTTCAGAGATTTCGAAGACCTCCATAAAATTTCATCGCAATCGGAATATCGGTTTAGCCGGAATCGTGCTAACAAACAGACAAAATACAAAAAAAAAAGAAAAAAAAAAAAAACATCCGGATTTTTTTTCTCCAGTGTAGTGAAATGGAATCTTCGCTACGCTCATCCAATTATTTAAGGTACAAAAAATGAAAAATGTTCAAAAAATTCAGAAAAAATCTTGTCTTAGAAATGTGCTTTGAATTTAAAATTTTAGTACTTTAATTGAAGCTTTAATTCAAAGACAAAATTTTCCCAAAATTTCTGAAATAACACGATTTAAATTTTTTTGAAAAACACTAAAAATATTAGAAAAAATATGAACTTTGAATTTGTACTTAAAATTACTAAATTTAGAAAAATGATCTCGGGTCTGAAAGGGGTAGGCAGAAGTTTTTAAAACTTATGATTTTTAAGTCCATCAGTTCTTGGCTTAGGAATTTTTAAACGATGACTTTGGAGCCGTCCTAGCAACGAGGCACACAATAAATTCAAAGTGGTTCTGAATCGACTTTGTTGATTCTGGCTTTGACCCGCGGGTGTTCACACTGTCCATACCACTGATAGATATATTTCCTATTAAAAAAATCGATATTTGGTTGGTTATCGCTAACTCGTCGATTGCATCGGGGCCTTACGGGGTTGGCTTGGTGTGGTTTAATGTCCCCCACTGAAAATCAGTTATATGACTGAGTGGGTGGACTCTAAATACGAATTTAATTATTTATTTTTGTTTGTGTAAACGGTGTTTTTGTTGGAGTCGGTGTCTTGCTTCAAGGAAGCACATAATAAATAGTATAAAGTTGTTCCGAACTATCCTCGTCGATGCTGACGTAGCCCGAGAGTGAATCATGACCAACCAGCGAGCTTCGTTTTCAAATACCGATCTCTGGTTGGACATTATTCGCTCGTTGATGGCGTCGGTTCCGTCAGGTTTGGTTCAGACTGCTTGGAAATATTAAGTCTCTCAATAAATGCTTGACCTCAGCTGTTGATGATTTAACTAGTTTTCAACGGGTGGAGGGTTTTATTAGCGGTGTCGTATGTTCTCAACTATTATATCACACCATCATTATATCTTCTCTCCTACTTGAACTAACAATTAATTGTAGCCATGCAATCTCCCTCCTAATAAATATGCGAACTTGTGATATTGATAACCCTTCGACTGCATGATCTCTTTGTGTCACTATGGCAATAGCTTTTTTGATTCAATTCTCCTACGTCCATCATAAATAGCCTTCACTGGTTCGAACTGACCTCCAATCTTCTAGCTTGCTTATTTAATATTGCATAAGATTCTGTTATCAGCGTCCAAGTTCAGGGTAATGCAAGAGAGAGGTCGTGACTTGTGAATGTGATGCTATCCTGTGTCCTCGGCCACGGGTTCTGTCAACTTGCAGCCGTCAGCATTGTTGAGAAACTGTGCATGAAATTGACTAACAGACTAACCATCCCTCCCTCTTTATCAATTTCATGTATCGGATGAAAATATGAAAAGGATCTGACACGAGTCGTGAACTTCATGGGTTGTAACTATCACCACTGTTGTGACCAAGGAAGAGGTTAGTGACCAGTGACCACTAACACAATCTGCTGCAAGTATAGGTACAAAGGTGAGTTTTATTTTATCGTTCTATGCACTGCCTCCTAGATGTTGCTCGTGGCTCCTCGTTCAGCCCCGAGCAACATCTAGGAGGCAGTGGTTGTGGTTTATCACGGGATCATGTTGGGAGTTTATCTTCGTCTGTGTTTGTGCAGCTTCCCATGTGGCCCCGGACCCAGGGAATCTGGGACCGAGACCCAGACAAACATTTTATTTTAATACAGATTGCATTGTGCTATTGAGTTCTATTTTCTTAAAGTTTATTATTAATTTGTGTGCATATATTTTACTTATTGTCCTTTGTAAATCAGTTTTTATAAGTGAATAAGAGACGTTAAACTAGAAGAATACATTCTAGTAACACTTCTCCAGAAATGGCTTAAGATATGAATATTGCAAGTTGCAACCTTATTTAACATGTTATTAAAACATTATTGCGGGTGACAGAACACTGAGAACAGTATCTATTCCCCATATTAGTATCTACGATCTACCCCATATAGATGGTGTGCTTGTGAACCTAATTTTGGGTTGT
Source organism: Sweltsa coloradensis (assembly GCA_024449915.1). Classification (NCBI taxonomy): domain Eukaryota; kingdom Metazoa; phylum Arthropoda; class Insecta; order Plecoptera; family Chloroperlidae; genus Sweltsa; species Sweltsa coloradensis. Next base: position 81,675 of record JAMZAV010001183.1, read on the forward strand.
GGTGTTTGTTGTTTTATAGACGTCGAAATTGGTGATTTTATGACATTATAATCAACTTTTGATAATATAATACTGCTCTCACTACGAGTGAATAGATAGACAATGGTATTTATTGTATAATCGGGATTAAGCCAGCTAACCTTATCTGCTATCTAATAATGTAACTAAATAATAGTTTGTTTTAGATAGAGATGTCTGTTTTAAAGATTCATTCCAGTATTAGCTTTTGTTCATTTGCTTTCCCAAATAGGGCCTATGCCCTATACCTATGCGAAATGAGTAGGTACCTACTGCCGACTTTACAACAATTATTGTTTTTGTGAGAAATTTGTCCCGTGATATCAAAGTAGCGAAAGTTGTGTAGTATTGTCACTTGTAAGGATAGGCAATTCCGAGAGTTGTTTCATCATAAAACAATATCATTTCTGTGACTGAAAAGAATCTCTAGAAAATTTGCAGTCTGGATTGCCGACGACCATCCGAATCAATAAATTATCCACAGCATGATCATGCTAATCCGGAAGGACACAAGTTCGATGCCAGTTATCAGCAGGGATTCTAAAAAAATATGCTAGGATTGAGATCTTTGAACTAGCTCTTGGACATTGTTTGCTCTATACCTACAAGAGTACATAAGTAACCACCTTGAAAGCATCACGTGGTTATAGTATACAGGGGCTCCATTTCCTGTAGGCTACATGATTAGATGGAACAACACCAATCGAGATGATTCTAATAGACGTGGTTTTATGCAAAGTATTACTGTTTTATAATAATTGTATTTTATGACAATTATTATCACAATCATTGTTATCCTTGTGAATTTCGAACAATAGTTTTGAATGAAACATGACTGTGTTGCAATCTGTTATTCTGTTAATTCAAGGCCAGAACATTGCGAATATAACATTTATTGGCTGATAAGTAGGCCTGGATTGTTATGGATTACTTGTGGTTCTAATAAAAGATATAATTGAAGATAACGGAGAAATGCGATTCAGCAATAATGAACAATCATTGCAGTGCCGCGAGTAGACTTGAAATATTAGTAGGTACAATCAGAGATGGAGAACATGTTTCCTTTACTGATCCTGTATAGGGTCCTTATAGAAACCACACTACGAGAAGTGATTTTCAAAACAAGAACAAAGAAATGCATTTCATAATTAGTTATTTTTCATTTATTTAATATACCCCCTGAGAAATGAGGGATGGAAAATGTAAATTTTACAGTTTTTCCGTACGTATGTGAAGTTTCTCATAGTTCGTGTTTTGACTCAAGTGAGCTGTCTCAAGCCGTGACCTCGATCAGCAGTGGCAGCGCTACGGGGGCACTTGCCCCCCCCCCCCCCCGCTTGCCCCTCTGTGTCAAATGCCTACCGCACGCGTAATATTACTAAAATTAATTAATCAAATCACAAATTAACTGTTGGCCATTTCTTCGGATAACGTCCATATGAGGCCTACTAATAGGCGCAAATGTAAGAGCGACAGTTTTGATTGCAGTTGATGCCCTGTCAAGTGAGGTTCTACCTATCTTGCCCCCTCAGTTAATACCGTGCCCCTGCTCTGCGGGCTCTGACACTCCACTGATTTTTGTCTGGCGCCGCCACTATCTTAACTTGCCTCTACTTGAAGAACGTTATTATCATATTTCTCAGAGAGTATGGACATGCGTTTTAGGCAAATTGCTGTTCGCTCGGCCGACTGACACCACAGGTGTTTGAAATTTTGAACATATAAGTCACGAATGTGGAAATATAGGGCTCTGCAGTAACACATTTCCAAATTTGGTTTTAAAAAAAATTATAAGAAATAAATTGGATCTCACTTTTTTTGATTTTGTTAAAAACTCAAAAATGGACTATATTCGTGATTTTTTTCTGTCTGATTAAGACAAAATTTTGAAAATCTATGACCGCAGGGCTGTCCATGTATGCTTTATTGACAACTTTGCAAAGTTTCATATACGTCGGATGCATCTTGGCCGAGCGAATAGCTATTTGCTAACTGCCAAATGTGTCCCATTCTCTCTTAGTGAAGAACCGTTCTATCGTTGACTCAATGGCAGTGGCGTCACTAGGGGGTTTGGGGGGGGGCGTGCGCCCCCCCCCCCAATAATTTCCTTGTTTTCCTCTTTTTTCAATTAACAACCCACAGTCACAGCTGCACTTACGCGAATTATCACTACTTAAAATAATTTGATAATCATTACTTTATTAAACCATAGTGATGTACCGGTGGGTAATTTCTTATTAAAAGACATGAGATTTAAAAAAATTTGTTGATGTTAATTTTTGCTAGTAGTTGGAAATTAATTCATACGACAATTAAAATTGTCTAATTCTAAGTGTTTCATTTCCTTCTTTTGTCTGAGCCCAATAAAAAATGGCGAATTTACTTATAGAACAATAATAAATAGTTTTTAACTGCGTTTTGGAGCAGTCTTGCTATTTTCAAGACTGCTCTAAAACGCACTGATTTGCATCAAAATCTCCTTATAATTGAAAAAATATATAGGGACAAGCATCTCAGAGCCCCGCCCTAAATTCGATCATTTGAATCTTCCCTTTGTATTGTCCGAAATCATCAGTAGCAAATAAATGTGTCTCTAAATTGAAAATAAGATCAAACGTTATTATGTTGCCATATTATATGCTGTGAATTTGTAAGCTCGAAATGACGACAAAACAAATTGACGCACACAAACTACAATGTTTTGGTATTGCATTCAGCCTAACGCTTTTTTCTAAAACGCACCAAATGCACTCAAAAAACCTGATTTTCAAATTTTCGACTGCGGCGCTATTTGGTCCCATTCCCACGAAAATATTTGCGCCCCCCAATGTCCAATCTCTAATGACGCTCCTGCTCAATAGTTCTATTGATATCCACACTCTGTTGCAAGGAAATAGTCTAAACAATCAGTGCGAGACATAATGCACAGAAAATAAAAATATAGTAATATATAAACCCGAGTTTCAAAAATGTATTAAATCCTTGTTAAATTCGTTTACAAATTAACTGTGTATCGGATGATCCAGTTTTGTTTGTTACAAGAGGTTTCAATGGCGGCATTAAGAGGTTCCATTGCTATTCTTAGGAATCACCTATTTGGTCTAAACCTGTAATTTTTTTAACTGTATTATTATTACTCATTTCTTGTTTTTGTATTTAAATTTTAAACCTCTTTTTAATTGTTATTAATCATGAATGTCATTTTTATTCAGTGTCCTTGTGGCAACTGTATTTGTACAACAGAGTTTTGTTTTGTTAAAAATAAAAGTCTCTCTCTGATTTAAAAAACCAAGGCTGATCTTAGGTATGCCTACAAATTACACAAACATTAAGTAAATGAGAGCAGTGTCACGATTTTTTTTATCTCGAAATCGACTAATCAAATTTAGAAATGCTGAAACCGCATCCAATACGATTGTTCTTATGTTCACTCTCGCGTGATATTTAATAAATAATAATGTTTTAAACGTTTCCCTCAAACTAGAAAAATTATCACCTGACATTCGCCTCCGCTTTAGCCTCAGCGTCTGAATTCTCTTCAACCAATGAGAGAGAAACAAATAGTATAATTATGTGTATTTACATAACTAAATGACTTCCTAACAATAAGAATGATTTAATTACGAAGTGTATAATCTACCTCTGTCTCACAATGATTCAGCACTTTACATCTCCATGCTATAAGACGATGATGATAAAAAAAAAAATGTGAAGTTATACTCGTAATTGTTAGCATTGAAATGTTGGTTTAACATCGGTCGGAAAAAGATTGACGACTTCGTATCATTATCAAGTAACCCACTACTATGGAGTTGGTTAGTTTCACAAAAGTGTTATTTTTAATTTTCTCGCGGGAAACCTGTCCATCAGATCAGGTGCGATGCTCTACAGGTGTCTAACTTGGTATTTTGGAATTTCGACAACTGTGACAAGAATGTCCGTGGTCTGTTTCGCTTGCATTCTGAAGAAAAGCCCGGGAAAAAACTCTCAGTCAGGATTGCTGGTTGCAGGATTCGAACCCTGGACCTCATAGGGGTCTATTTACTAAAAGTGACGGCGACAATAGTCGACCAAAACGATAACTTTATTGAGAAGACCATGGTGAGAACTGACGCCTCGAATTTTCACCAAACCAAATTAAATAGTAATTACTTTACATTTGCTGCATGTAGTTATGGTACTTGTTCGGTTGGGGGGGGGGGGGTCCAACTTTTGTACACTGTTACGGAAAGGATTTCGGGTGCGCTCTTATAAAAAGTATCCTGGAACTAGCGCGGCAGGTAACTAGGCGGAAAGGTCGACTAAAACGTAAGTAGTTTTGTAACGGAAAGGATTTCGGGTGCGTATGTTTTCATTGAAAAAACAAGTGTTGAAAAGTTGGACCCCCCAACCGAACAAGTTCCGTTGTTATTACGTATGGAAACGTTGCATTAAAAATGATAAATGTGTATGTTGCCAAAGCTTGTATAGCTGCAATCAGATGCGTGACTATTGTCACTAAAGTTGTCGTATCGTTCGACTATTGTTACCTGTCGATCGACTGTTATAACTTACCCCCTGAACCAAAGTCACGTACTTTGCGCTTGAGCCAACACAAAATTAAATACCTTTTGTGTTTTCATAATATCTAATTATTTAGACAAGGGTATGAGGAACAAATGCAAAAATAATCAGCCTTCCAATCATAGTGTTTTCAACCTGCCCAGGATGCAGAAACTATTGTCCTCGATCTCTATGCGTTTGCAAGCAGATACCCTTGGAAACAACTTTCATTAAGGATTGACGGTGGCGGGTATCGAACCGGGACCCTCCGAATCAGAGTCGCTCGCGCGCTGATAGGGTTGCCATATTTCCCAGATTAAAATTTGGGACTTTTGTAGGAACAGAGGCGACAGCAAGTGGTCTGGGGCAAAGCCCCAGCCGCCGGAGGCGAAACATTTTTGGAGGACTTTTTCGGATTTTTTTAATGTTGTATGTTTGTTGTGATGATAGAGCAAACAATTTCATAAATTAAGGTGATATTGGATAGGATGGGTACTAGGAACTAGGGGTACCATTAAGTATCAAACAATCTACAGTGTTCTATTCGTTTTTAAAGAAAAACTATTTATTCTATTCAGTAACTTCAAGTTTCTATAGGCCTGTCTTCAAGCTGATTAGCTTCATCACCTTTTTTTTGATGAGCGTAGCGAGCGAAGCGAAGATTTCATTTCAATACACTGGAGAAAAAAATCCGGTATGTTTTTTTTTCTCTTTTTTTCTTTCTTTCTTTTTGTATTTTTGTCTGTCTGTTAACACGATTCCGGCTAAACCGATAATCCAATTGCGATGAAATTTTCTGTAGGCCTTCGAAATCTCTGAACTTAGAACTGCCATTTTTTTTAGCGCAATCGAAAAATTATTTCTCATGAAAATCGCAATTTTACGATTTTTTTTCGATTTTTAAAAAAATTCTTCGACTTATAACACCTACATGCTTATCCGATTGTGATGATTTTTTCATAGAACCTTAATGTTTTGAATTAATATATTGGTGTGAAATTTGAGCGCACTCGAAAAATAATTTCTTATGAAAATAGCAATTTTACGTTTTTTGTTGTTTAAAAAAAATTACGCTCATTCAACAACGTGCCTGAAAAAGCGTTTGCGAAGCTTCCTAGTCTTAGCCCAGTGATTTTTTTTGTGAGGATCTTATTCCATCCAACAATACTTTTCATATAATCATAAAACTCGGTGCAATTTACACCCATAAATTTATATTGCATAAAGAGGATTGACCTTGCAACTAATGAGAATGCCACAATTAAACCGTAATTCTTTAAAAAAAAAAAACGGTTTTGAAACAATTACAAGTATGAGTAGGACTATGATTTGGAAATCGAGACAATCGCGTATTTCCGGGATACGAAACGTACAGAGTTCAAAATCGGGACAATCCCGATTTTCGGGACGAATGGCAACCCTACACGCTGAGATCGGTCGGTCGAAGTACTCGCCCACCGTAAGTTTTACAAGATTGCTCAATTTCCGTTATGAATAGTTTTGTAGCCATGGGTAATAACTATATCACCAATGAACTTTAGTAAAGGTTAATACTCTCACTTAACATCACACTACCGCAGTCTAGGGTCCGTCCAAACTCTATAAGTTCCTTGTTATTTGCGCACGTATGTTTACTGACGTGACTTCAGAAGCCACAAGCCAGGGTTAAAGTATGCGTGGAAATTAGCGAGGAAGAAGTAAGGAAACATAATGTTTGGACGGGGCCTAAGCTACTGGCTGTTAGGAAACAGGGCTTTATAGAGCCCACATTTCAACTATCAGAACTTAAAGCCCGAGGGGTATTCCTTATAAACATATTTTACCACACAAACAGTACCAAAAAAACTAGTAACTACACTTAAATGGCCGGTTAAAACATAATATATCTTGCAACTGTTAATTTTTTAAGTTTTTTGATCCACAAATTTGTTTAAATTGGCATTTTCGTGAAATTCTTAAATCGGCTTTAGCCTGCATATTTTTTGTTTCACATAGGCCTAAATACGAGAGCATTATACCTTTCTAAAACGGCCCTTTAGAAAATTGTGTTTTAAATTGTGCCCCAAAAAATATGCAAAAATATGCATTCAAAAATTACATTCCTCCCATAGGTTATCAGCATATTTTGACCAAAACCACTTGGCAAAATTACAAAATCAAAATATAGTGGATTTAGTTTTCCCTTGGTAATGGAAGTCCTCTTTTCTCGTATCCCCTGCATTGCTCATTTCATCCATACACTCATCCCAGTTCTTCTCTCATTAAAACATGTATTGCGGGTTGTCGGCTGTTGGTTTGCAGGCGTACCATACAGTGCTGCGGTGGCAGTCTAAGAAACTACTAGGGTCTGTGTACAGTGCTGCGTGGCAGTCTGGGAAACTACTAGGGGCTGTCGACAGTAGGGCGTGTAATGCGGGTTGTCGGCTGTTGGTTTGCAGGCGTACCATACGGTGGCGCTGTGAGAGGCTGAGGAACTACGCGGGGTTTTGTATCTGACTCAAAATATTATCGTTTCTCTAGTTTAAATTTTTTAGTCCTGTCCAAGTTAGCGTAAAGCTTGAATTCTCTTGAACATGAATGAATTTGATATTTTCTGGAAGATAGACGGGACAGTAATTAATAATACTTAGTACATAAATAAAAATAAATACAAAATGCATATTAGTCTTACCAATCTTTGTGATTGCGAGCAACAATTCGTGAATAAAGATGTGTAAGAAAAAACAGAAAAATAAAACGAAAAGAAAGAAGAATAAACTTAATAGTTGATACTATAAACAAATGAGGTGTGCTAAAAACTGCAAAACTGTTTATTGATGAAGAAATCTCGCAAGTCACTACATAGTGGCGTGATATTGACGGAGATTTGGTCATCAAGGACCAATTTGCGACCGATTATCTCAATAATTATTCACAGAATGACAAGACAAACATAATAATAATTTAGCTGTCAGCCTAGAGAATCACCATTTATCACATACCATTACTTATATAAATAAATAAATAAATAAATAAATAAATCCGTATTTAGATTTTAGAGTCTACCCACTCAGTCACACAACTGATTTTCAGTGGGGGACGTTAAACCAAAGTGACCAAGCCAACCCTGCAGGCCCCGACGCAATACTTGGTGGGGAACACTACAATCAAATGATAAAATATGCGTAGTACAGAATCCAAGCAGAATTAATATTAATTCATTAAAAAAAAAACACTAGACCCCGATGCTGGGGTTTATTTATTAATTCGCTTTAATGTTTTATTGGTTGAAACTTGATTAGGATAATTCTATTTTTTGCTGGCAGTGGCTTAACCATATTTATAGCTGGATTAGGGGCAAATTTTGAATTTGATTTAAAAAAGATTGTTGCTCTTTCAACTTTGAGTCAATCAGGGTCAGGGTTTTCGACTACGAAAAATTCACAATTTATTCAATATAGATGGAATTCAACACACAATGCATAATGGATTTTGGACAAAAATAGAAAATTTACCTTCAGTTTAAAATTTTATAAATAAACAAATTACCGAAAAAGTACATCACACAAGTTCTAGAACAAACAATTCTGTCTACTATTGTTTTTAACAAATTCGCATGTTGTATTAATGTTTTTCAGACCAACAGTGGTAGCTCATGCAACATGTATGGAACTATGATTTGGGAGGTCACGGGATCGACAGGCCTGTGCTGGTCAGAACCAGCCACAAGCGAATTGGGAGGGCAGGGGTTCCCCCACGTCGTGGTCGTCTTTGTCTGTGTCATCATCCGTCCGTGTTGTCATTGTCGTCGCCGTCGTGGAGGTAGTCAAAGGGAAGGGGAAAGATCCCCGACAACGACCCAGAGCTCGCCATTATTTTTAGGGAGTGAAACTCCCCTACTCACGGGCCAAACCACGAGAAGGTTGCGAGTTGGACTTTGATGGCCCACAAAATTAATGTTTTTCATCTGAAATATGAATGCATGTTTTGGATAGTCGACTGAAACCCTTCGCTCGCCCATCAGGTAGCCGTAGAGATGACGTGATTGAAGTAGAGGAGACGCAGACGCTGCGGTGTCGTGTCTGTCTAGGTCAGTGGGGTCTATTGATCGCTCAGCCAGCCACGTGACGTCACGGTTCGACGCCCGTCCCACCCACTTACCCGCTGCATTTGAAATATCGGGACACGATTCGAGAGCATGCCAGTCGTCGCCTTGCAGCCTGTCGCTACGTGTCTCGTTCATGTTGCGATACGCAGCCCCTAGTGATAACTCTCACGGATTAGTTGGTACTTTTCACGACTAGATCCACGCATTTATCTCGTGAAGATTCGAATCTTGTCCGGATAGATTTTTTCCACATTTCTTCACGCTTCTCCGCGGTGCTGGTGCGCGGGCTGGCATGCGCGCGGAAAAGGGGTGATTCCATTGGTCAAGTTCGTATGGTTCGCGGCTCGTGATTGGTCCCTGTTGCATAGTACGATGTCACACCACAATACCGCTTGCAATAAAGGGAGAAGTCTTTTCGGAATTCAGTTCATCTTGTTCGCTCGAGCTGGCGTTGCGAACTTGTAAGGTTCCAAGGACGAATAGTTATTTCAAACTTGTTTTATTATCATTTGTGGTGTTCTGTCTGCGATCCGGCTAGAGCATCAACGTTTGGAATTACACCTACTTGCAACATTGATCGGTAAGTTGACGGAAACGTCTGTACGTACAGTGTTCGTGTAGGCAGGGTGACAGTTTTTACCGGTAGGCTACCCGGCCAGCCGGCTTTTCCTTCACGCCTCGTTCAACACGCGAGCATGGCATGTTTTGCAGCTCGATATTCTTTTGTTATTCAGATATTCGCATTCGCAACCCTGCTAATCTCGTGGGCTCGCCTTTACACCTTTGTACGGTTCAAAAACGTCATCCTTTCACAATGCCGGTGTCAATATTCCATTCCACTTCGGTATTGACGATTTTTCTTGTGCAACGAGGGTAATCGCAATCTAGCCTTTACCGTCTCTGTATATGCTTCCAAGTAATAACTGAATTTGATTATTGGAATGCACAAAGGCTATTCGAGCCGGTAAGTGGTGATAGATGAGGGTGATTGACAATTACAAAAAGAACATGCCTTATGCGGGACTCGAACCCATGGCCTCATAGTGTTATAACTTATAACGCTTCGGACCAGCGCACTAATCGTATGAACCACCACGGACTGCGTGATAATGACAACTGAAAGATTTTGTGGTGTGACCGTGTGTCACTATTGAGAAAAAGACAAACTAATTAATTATTTAATTAAAATAATTATTTCCTTCATGTAAGGGTGGGGTGGCGAGTCTCATTGCTGGGTGCAAGAAAGCTTGAAACTGAAAGGAAAGGGGTGAGTTCACTGAGCTGGCTAGCCCCATGAGAGGGTTGATATCCCCCCTCCCCTCCTCCCTCCCCATAATCCATATTTTCACTAGAGAGAGACTTTCGTGCTTACACGGTCGTCCTCAACCTCAATTAGCGTCAATACGTAAAAAACAAAAGCAAAAAACAATTAGCCTACCAATATAATATCCCAAATACTTGGTTAGGTCACTTCACCTCGTAAATACCTACGCTTCCAAACTGATTGGACAGCTGTTTTTAGTGATGATGATTACATTATCCGTATTAGCACCTGTTTGAATGTTTATTATTTAATACTAGCTTTGCATAGTAGGTGAGCTAATTCACCTACACTGCAGTTTAGATTACTCTACATAATATGCAGTAAAATCATTTAAAAAGTGTTACATAATCACCACAATAGTAATCATGGCACGTCGTTGAAAAGTTTGTTTTGTCCCTCTCCTAATATAGCCTGTTACTGTTCAACAATGAACATTTATTGATTTGGCAGGTGATAAATTTGCGGCGTAGTACAGCCTACACACATAGATTCTCAACGTGAGCCTACAAGCAAACCAACAATGCAATTGCTATAATATTTTCAACAATCAAATGTTTTTTTTTCTGTTAGCCTGGACAAACCAGATTTGAATGAAGATTGATTTATTCTGAAATAATATTTCTTAATACAAAAAAAAATGTAAACTTATTTTTTAAATTCACGTCTTTGAAAAAACTGTTTGACAAAATATGGTGACAACAAAACCAATTATTACTAAACAAACTGCTTAGATGACTCTTTTATCAGAGTCCATTCCCTAATTATTGCTTAGTTTTTCTAGTAACTGACTGTTCCTAAACCAAAGATTCCTAAACTACCTCCTGAAGTTTTTAATTCGCTGTGTAAAAGTTACAAGTAAAGAAGTAATCCGGAATGTCACTTGAGATTCGCTGGATTTGGTGGCCAGGCGATTTTTAAATGGACTTTTAATTTTGTAAACATTGTGCTAACTAGTGTGCTATATGCCTATTTGATTTTCCACTACCTTCCAAACAAACCAACATGTCAGAAGTCAGAACTGTCAGTGTCATCTACGTTCTTTACACTCTGTTCAGGTCCCAATTATTTGTGTGTTGTTGACGTGTTCTGCCCTTGTTTACCTGGGTAGGTATAGTTTGTATATTATGCGCAGCTCTCGTTTCAAGCTGCTACCGCATGACAAGTATCGATCTGTTTCTCCTGGATGTTGACATTTAGTTTTATTTTGATCGGTCTAATCAGTTTTCCACTGTTCTAGTAGTTGATAACATCTCAAAAACCTGCTGCGCGTGTAAATATTCTATTCGAACGAGCTAGTGCAATACGTATTTTTTCAAAAGTTTCATTTTTTAATATTTAAAAATTAAATTAGCTTGTTTGGTTTGAACATATGTTGTATTTGAAGTTATTACATTTACATAGTATAGTATGTGTGATGGACTTAGATACATTTTACTGTCCAAAATTAGACTTCCGTCTGTTGCCAACATGGTATCTAGGCGGCAACAATCACTGCCTTGACTAGGTCTATGCCACTGACAATGTTGAGCGGCTTCTTTGATGAGGGTCGTCTCCTATTTCTCTTTCCCCTTCGCCTTCAAAATTAATAATTTACAGTGATGTTCTTCGCATCAGTGCTCATATTTTATAGCCTAGCTGTTTTAATCGTTTTTTGTTTGTATTGGTTGTGTTTCGAGATTTTATCGAAAATTGACATTTTGTTCCAATTATTGTCTAGTCCTACGTAGCCTACGTCTAAATTTGATAATTTATTTTTATTCGTTTCTTGTATCATTGTTGGTGAACTGCTTGATAGTTGGGTTATCTACCTGCCTGCAATGAAGCGGCGATTAAACAAATTCAAATTAAATTTCCTTGTCCTGATCAAATACGTCCACCTAAAAAAAACAGCGGCATCTATGGCCCTCTCATTCGCTCGTCTTGGTTACAGCAATTTCCCCATTGTTGGACAGACTAGAAGCTGAGAAGGATCTTGTCTGTCTCCACATTCGTAGTGGGCATCCTCTCCCACTGGGAAAAGCCCCACTTCTCCAGGTTGGTTTTGCATCTGGAGACGCCTGCCCGTCCTAAGACGCGTCGTTGAGTGATTTTCAAATGGCGTATGGTCCATGAAAGATCTTGCCCTGGCGCTAGTTCTTCCTTTAGCTCCGTGATAGGTTCCAGCAGTTCTTCCTTCCAATGAATTGAAATGAAGGACAACTATGCAGAGTTTGTCGAATACTGCGACAAACTAAAACACTGCAAATTTATGGGATTTCGTGACCATGAAAACTAAACGTAACATTTCAAATTTAAACTTAAAGATTCCATGGCCAAGGTCATTTACATTCTTATCAATTTGCATGGTTTATGTATGCCCAAACAACTTGTGGGTTGTGCTTCATTTCAGTTCATTTGTTTATTGTTGTAGACACCCACACTAGGTTGTCCACAACCTGCTCAAATCCATTTCGTTATTTTTAATAACATGGGATTTTCATTGGGATTTGCGCGATTTGGGCCGCGAATAAAAGCAATTCGCTCAAACTAAAGCTTGAGAGTTATGAGTTATGACTAGTTGCTTCTTGACTGTTTTTGGTAGGTCATACTGTTACAATTATTGGAGTCGGCAACAGCTTTGAATTGTTGCAAAAGTATAGGCCTATGAATGATTCGCCAATCTATGGCGCGTGTACGAAACGCATTGCACAGTTGATTGCTGCAAGTCGTACGTGTTCACAGTTTGGGTAGGTTGTACATGTACGTGACAGTGACATTGCCCACTGTACGTGAAGTTATTCCCACTCTCTCTTGTGAGAAAGAAAGAAGACCCTCGCTCGTCCTAACTAATCATCGGACGCAGAGTTTTTAGGTCAGCGTGATCGACTGTGAGAAACTCGACGCAGAACATTGATTTTCGTCCGTTTCTGACGAGAGTAGATCAGCTGCCATGTCATGACGTCACACTGTTGCAGTTCCGTGGCTCGCTCGGGAGGTCGCGTGTTCGTAGTCCCTGCTTGCAAGGCCCCGGGTTCGAACCCCGCTTCGGGCAGAAGTTTCAATTTCTGGTTGCGCCGTCCGCGGTGGCACATACTATTAGTGCGCTGGTCCGAAGTGTATGGCTCTACGAGGACGTGGGTTCTAATCCCGTGTAGGGCATGAGTTTTTGTAATCGTCCTTCATTCATCATTCATCATTCATCGTCTCGAATAGCCTTAGTGCATTATTAATAATATGAGACGTAAAGGAACAGAAATCATCAAACATCTGTAAAATTCTGAACTTGCATTTTTGGTCCGGTATACGTACACATGGTAGGGCGGTCGTCGAGTTGGGGGGTAGGGGTCCCCGACGACGCCTATCAAAGCTCTCCTGTAGTTTCCCCAACGATGTTTGTGTGGTATGGTGTCACTGAACCACGAGAGAGGACATGGCTGGTTGCGACTTGTGACCGTTTCGGCTGAGGGCTTCGTTTAGTTTAGCTCATGCACTAATGCACTTACACCGCACTGTGCACTATAATATACTCTTTTAGTAGGAGAGCCCGTAAACTTCGCAAGTACCGACAGAGGAAAGGCCTAAACTCTCAAATTTACATTATTGCACAAAATTTGAAGGAATTGAAAGATTTTGAGCCAGAGTATATATCTTATTGAAACGCTGCCAAACATCGAAAGGAAAAAATTACCAATTTGGGCAAAATAATATTATTTTTAATTTCATTCATCTCATGTGCAGATACCGTAGGATATGCAAACATAACATTCTAATAACAATTTATAGTTGAAAATAACACTTCTAAATGCAAGTTTTACACAAAGATAATAGGATAAAAATTGGATATACGTTAAATAAATAATTAAAATTATCACCGAAAATGTGCTTGTTTTTTTTTATGCTGCATAACCTAATATCCAACCGAATGTAATTTCACACCACACAGTTGAGTTGGCGCACTATGCTCCCGAATGTTGTGTATTATCATCTCGTGTATGCTCCAACATGCCTAATCTCAATCTGTACTGTTGGCCCGTGCTGATCAGGACCTACACTCACCAGGCACGTGATGTTGCACGGGCTGGCAGCATTGGTATCACGGGTTAGGTGGGAGCACAATTGTTTTAACCTCACAATTTTCGTGATTTGTATTTGCAATAATAATTTAATAATGACATGATTTGTATTTTTTGTCAAAATTTGCTCAAGCTTTTCCATAAGATTCACGATGACTCGTAAACCAAGAGCGCCCCTGGAAAACATATCAGTATCACTATTATTTAAGATGACCAGCACAAAAGATTAATATGATTTAAAAAAATCTCTGTTGAAAATAAATAATGTATTTCTTGTCATTTTTTTGAAAATATAGGCTAAGTTTTTCCCGAGTTGATTACTTAATTTAATTAATTAATTTTGTTTTATTATTATTATTTTACATCTAGAATAATAAAAAGGAACATCAACTCATGGGAAGTATCACCATGAATCCACAGCTCTTTTTTAATTCTAGAATGTTGAATGAAAAAAAAAATAAAAATAAAAAAATAAATAATAAATGCAAGTGGAAAACTGTAGAAAGAAATTCATTAAAAACAGTGCCTTCCGTTTTCGGCAACTTTTATTAAAGAAACCTTTTTTATTGGAAGATCATTTTACTACACAATAACGAATTTCGGTTTAGGCCTACTAGAAATAAGTTTTTAAAGTTTGAGGCTGAACCGGTATGAAGTAGGCCTACTAACATTATGTGAGGTTTATATTATAAGTTGTAAGCCTTGGTCAGGTCCACTTAAGTCCATCAGTTCTTGTCTTAGGAGTTTGTAAACGGTGACTTTGGAGCCGTCCTCGTCACATAATAAATTCAGAGTTGTTCTGAATCGGCCTTGTTGATTCTGGCGTCTTGGGTTGGTAGTTGTTCACTCGTTGATTGCGTCGGGGCCTACAGAGTTGGCTTAGTCGCTTTGGTTTACTGTCCCCCAACTGAAAATCAGTTATATATAACTGAGTGGGTAGACTCTAAATACAATTTATTTATTTTTTAAGTGTTACCTCGCAGTGCAGACAGGTACCCTATAATAGTAACCCTACTTTCTTTCTCGATTTGTTTAGTCGGGAAACACTCCCGTAGGTGTAATTGATATTATTTACTACAATTCAGAAATTAAAAAAGTCCGCCGAACTTTTTTAATTTCTGAATTGTAGTAAATAATATCAGTAACCCTACATCGTACGTAGTCTGGGAATGTCGCGGTCCATCGAGCCTGAACTGTTGATAACACTGCGATAAGAAGGGCGCGTGCGATGCAACGATTGCAGATTGGACACTTTTGTAATCTTTACGGACGTTTTCTTACAAACATTTGCAATGTTTTGTTTTAGTCCGTATCTCGCTGCAACTGCACTATAACGTATCTGACGCACAGATTGAGTTTCTTTCATGATTTCAAGTTGCGAAATGTTTAACCTCCACTGGTGTCAGTTCTTGACCTTGGGAAGTGATTTGGCCGAGTCAAGATTCAAGAGAGTAATAGCATTTAAATAGCCTACAAATTGACGCCACACGTCAGTACACGTGACATGTTAGCGTTTTGATTTTTAATTTGTTTTCGTCAATCAATTTGTAGTAATATTTCTTATGTCACCTTTCAGAATAATGTATTATAAATATCGCCGTCTACAGTGGCTCTTACGATTGGGCGCAGGTCCGATGACGCTAACTAGGAGGACTTGGGTTCGAGTCCCGTATGAGGCATGAGTGTTTTTTAAATATCCATCTTCCTCATCTATCTTCTCTCATAGTTTTGAATTACACTATTGCAATTCCTCGTTAAGCAACAAAAATAATAAAACTCATCATTAGAACCAATTTGAATGAAACATTTTTACCCCGACAAAAAGAACGCTACAATTTTCCTCATTTTTCCTTTACTTGATTCACAAATAGTCTAAAAGAAAATACCTAATTTATTATTATTAGCATTGAAATATTTTTATTTTGATATTATTTTTTGTGTTATTGTTATCTATATTTATCTTATAATATGTAGGTCTTCTGATGTGAGGTCATTTGGCTTTGTTATAAACGCGGGGATTCACCCCCCCCCCCCCCCCGAGTGCTAGATACAAGACGGTCGTCTCGATCCTCCTCGTTGCCCGATGTCGACGTCACTTTCACTTGATCTGCGTCGCAGTCTTAGCTCTTAGCCCAACCACCCAACACGTATTATCTTGATCACGCGCTTCCTGCCGCCCGCCTAGAAGAATAAGATGCCCCAACATTCCGCACAACACAATACCCGGCCCCACTCACGCGAGTTGCTACTTACTTACCAGCCACAATGGGAGGTTAGATTCGAAGATGAGACTTGCAAGGTCTGCTCTCTTTGTTTAGCTCCAGACGCAGATATGACTTGTGTTTGTTGCGGGGTCTACAGTCTCAGTGGATCGACATACCCCCATTTCTTTGCATACGGTTGTAAAATCCAAATTGGGATATATACGAGAACGTGGGTTCGAATCCCGCCAACAGCGTGTTTTTTTTTAAATCGTCATCAGTCACTACTCATTGTCTCGAATAGCCAAAGTGCATTAATCAATCTTCAAATGGATTATAGTATAGTTGTATCTTGTGTAGACGTCAATCTTCAGAAAAAGGCGCCCGCTAGCGGGGAAAAGGGGTGCATGTGCATTTGCCCCAGTAATATCAATCAATTGAAATTAAAATAAATAAAGAAAGAATTGGGAGGTAAAATATTTGAGTATCGACTGTACAAAAAATACATAAATTTGCCGAAAACGGAAAGTGAATAGAGGGTTGGGATGAGCGTTCTACGTATGATGGATATTATAATTGACATTCACGACCTGAACGATAGAAATGAATGACTTTTTATAAGTATAAACATCTATAAGGAGGGGTTTTCTTGATACGGTACAAACTATAGTTTCCGGCACAATCAACCTGTCATGTGTACAAATGTCACGTAATAGCTGGCTGTGCTGTCATGAGATACCAAGAATACTAGTATAATACCATTTGCTGTATTTGATTGACACGATACTCACGTAATATCTTGATTAGGTATTTCAAGTTCATAACTAATTGAGCTAAATATCTTGTGTTTGTACACGCACGTGGGGGGGGGGGGGGGGGGGCATTACGATAATCAAGTGCAAGTTGACAAGGCAGTGTTGACATTACTTGGCTCAACTCAAGGCTGGAGATGAAATTATGAAACAATTGATTACGAGGCTACATTCAAACCGATGCTATTGTTACAAATATAGATATATAGATTATTATACAACCTGTTCGAATATTTTTTCTCACCATCACCAATTACCATGAACTTTTATTATTTGGTATTGTGGGACTCGAATGTGAGGGAATTGAACAGTTGGTGTCGGATTCGGTTAAGTTGAATCGAACGGTAGGGGGGGGGAGGTAGAGACGGTGTACTGTTCCATTGTCTGGGATACATTTTAAATTCTAAAACAAATCCTTAGGAACCACGTATTATACATCATTGTACTATTTATGGGCGAGAGAGTTTGGGGTTGGACTGGCAAAATTCGAATAATACTGCAAGTTGAGCGTATAAACACATTGTTCGAGCCATTGTGTCCGCTACCTCTAACGGTCTACCTCGTCATTTTGTGAAATACAAACAGGCACATAGCAATCAGTCCGACTACGAGGTGATAACAAACATGATTGTGATATGAAACAGAAAACAACCTTACAATACAACTCGGTTGCCATGGCGACGCCTTGTCACTGCAGTTGGTTGGCATGGTTACGGAAGAAGGAATGAGGCAATCGTGGATGTGGAAATGTCCCATTGATTCCTCTCCAAGGAGTAGATGATTGGCGATTATCTAGCGCTTCGGGTCGCGTGGCCTGAGAAGTTATACCCACGACTCAACTCTTTTCTTTCTGGTAGGTTGTTTGCATTGTCTACGATGCACTCGGATACTATCTTTAGCAAGGCTAAAATAGCTGAGATACATTGATGTAATTGACATGTGAGACTTTCCATAAGAATGAACTATATTGCATGTTTCAAATGGTGATGTTCATACCGGTTCCCTTTCTGGGCCCAGGGCAGAATTAGGCCCAGAGCATTCATCTGCTGATGGTAAAAATGCGAGAAAAGAGTGAGATACCATCTCTCAAACATTTGCTAATAAGTGGGGGACATTTTACTCGACGAAACTAGAGGCGAGCTCTGGCATTCGTTGTCAGAGACCCTCCGAACGACGACAACGACGACGTGAACAACGACAAAGACGACAACGGCATGAGAACCCTCTCTTCTGCACCATCCCTTACCTGTGGCTGGATCTGTCCACTCTACATCCCCTAGACGAGAGAGGCGCCCGCCAAATAAAACCCAAAACCTACATACTAGATAAAAAGTAAATTTTTTAAAAAAAATTAGTAATCTACCATTCAAAAACAGGTGTTCTCCCCGTGATCGTACGGTCGTATGTGGGGTGACAACGAAACCCCCCCTCCCTCCTTCACAGTCACACTCACACCAATACCATGCCTACCAACAAGTGCAAGAGTTTACGTTCGCATTCCGTTACATAATTATTGTTATCGGTGCCATGTGTGAGCTGGGCGACGACGATTGCGTGAGAGAGAGAGAGAGAGAGAGAGAGAGAGAGAGAGAGAGAGAGAGAGAGAGAGAGAGAGAGCGTCGTCGTGTTTTGACCCATATGTTTTAACATCCGATGCCGTTCGGCATTCGACCTTGACAGCGAGAGTGGTTTAGGAAGATAATGTTTCGCGTGCGTCAAACAGGTTTTCAGCAGAAATTATGTTTTGTGACTTACAAATTTTGAATCTATCTGTCAAGTGTCAAGTGTGTGTGGCACAGCATAATGTATGTGTTATGTATGTATGTGTAGTAGTATAGAGGTGGGTCGTGGGTAGAAATCACATTTTAATTGGTATTTTGTGTTCATTTAATAATTCTGCTACAGTTTTAGTATTGTGTAACATGTACGTTTACTTTCCTTGAAAATTCGCATTGTATTTTTTTTTCCTTTCGATATTTATGTTTAAAATTTAATTTTTGACACAAAATGGTGTAGTACAATGGTCATCTATTTCTAAATTGTTTTAAGAAAACAATTTTTTCGCAAAAATCTCGTAAAAGTTAACAAAAAATTAGCATAACGAACACGCACATTGCATGATTGCCCCCCCCCCCGTTCCCCTGTTTCCATGCAATGCAACCAGCAGAGCTCGGAAGATACATGCCTAACCTTGGCCTTCATCACCCAGCGACCTTCTCAATCTCAATATCGCGTTTTATTGCGCCCCCCTAAATCAACAGATAAGAGAAAGCCGACCAGCTTCGAGCTGACAGTTATCTTTTATTGTTCCTGGGTTAATTGTTCTGTGGTGTTATATATTGTATAGCATAAGTTTGAATTAATTATTATCGATTCTTGGATGGAGAGAAGTTGAAACGGGAAACATACATGTTCCACAACATTTATTTTCATTGACTCAATTTTATTGTTCTTCTTTATAAATTAGTATTCAGAACTAAATAAGAATAATGAATGCATGATTTATTTAACTGAATATGATGACGTTGAATAAATATATTATATTAACATTGCAGATTGCATTGATGGCGTATGACTTGCAGAAAAATTGGAAATGCAAATTGCAATGTTTTCTTTTGGATTTAATTCTTATTTAATTATATGTTTATGAGGGAGGGGACGTTCATTATCTTGTGCCTGGGTTGGTTCATCATTCACACACACATCACTCATACCAATTAGCGCACCACATAAATCAATTCAAGTGTATCAATTTCAGTTTTACAAATACTACGTCACAATATGAGATCGAATCCTTGCGATGATACTTATTTTACCAAGGTAACATTATTTTTAATAGTGATTCGTGTTTTTTCCCTGGTGTCCCGTCAAATATATTTTTTATAAGGACACTTTACAAGCGTGATATGTCAGGGGACGCGGAATAGAATATCGATCGTTTCGTTTGTAAATGTAGGTACTTGTGCGAGAATTTATTTCACGTTTTTTGCTAAACAAAATGGATTTGTTGTTACTTTCTTTTCTAGTTTTCGTTTTTCTTCAGTCTTTTTCGCCGTTCAACTGATCGTTGTTTACTTTTTATTGTTTTCTCATAACGTATGTTTTGTATTTATTCCATTCTGCAGTAATTTATAGATAATGCTCCCAGCATAATTTCAATTGCTTTATTGCTTCGCATGCTAGCATAGATAATTTCCCAACTAACTTATTTTTATATAGCCTATACCACTTTTTGCTGATTGTAGATTGCTCCCACTACGTTCTTGGATCAGTATTAAGTACACAATAATGGAGTAGTTGTGCATTGAATGGCATGTTACGTCGGTGTCCTTGTATTGAAACAACACGAACAGTAGCAGGCGATGAGTTGAGTAATGTTTATTATTAGAGCTTGAGAGTGACTGATGCCCATCATTGCTGGAGAAACTTCTCAACATGAAGATCACTCTCAGATGTTTGTATTTTTGTAAATAAATAATGTCAGCCAGTCGAAGAAAAGTGGATGTGAAACTTTCCGAAATATTGCTACATTAATAAAATGAATATAATTCATGCCTAAGAGCAGTGGAAAAGTTCAATAAAGTTTCTTTTTAAATGAAGATCAAAACTGCACTAGCTGTAGTCACGAGTCGCCTGTGGTTGGGTCTTACCAGCACCAACCGCCCCGTTGTGTGGGCTCAAGACTATTTTCCCCTTTCATCTTCGTTAATTTTTAAAGAAACGTGCATAACCCCTTACATGATATGATACTCTAAAAGTCTACACTCACTAATCGCAGCACGCATTTTGGAAAATTCACCTATCATTTGAATTTTTTAAATAAATGCTCGCTCATAATCGCATTTTCTGTGTATGTATGTGTTTCAAACATACCTTGTAATCGTGCATACCTTATTTGTAATTTGTTGTATAGGGGCGATTGTATTAAGTTAGAATGACCTAGAATAATTAAACTGGCTCACCAGTGTATTTTAATGAAATGACTATTAGTCTAATTACTCGGAATAGTAATAAAGTAATGCGTGACACAGCGTATATGCTGTGATGGCGCGAGGGAATACCACGATATTTATACGGCTGGGCCTGGGTGGTTATGTAAAGCTTCAGATACTTTTCAAAAAGCTCTATTTTTCGGGAACTAAGGGTGGTGCCCCATGCCTTATACCTTGCCGTGTGGGTCCGGGGTAGAATTGGCCCAGAGCATAGCTCTGCTAATCGTCAAAGGCGAGAAAAGCGGGAAATGTCAATCTCGCAAACATCGGCTCGTAGGCCTAGGGGGGGGAGTATTTTACTCCTTGAAACTAGAGGCGTGCTCTGGCCGGCGACGTGAGAAACTACCCCCTTGCCCTCCCCTTACCCATGACTGGTTCTGTCCAGCACGGTGGTGCCCTCCTCACATCCCCTGGGCTAGAGTGGTGCATTATGACTTATAAATCCTGATGCACTCCCAAATACACTTTTAAAAACTTTATAATTATCCATACTTTTCTAGGCCTAATTTAACCCAAATTTTAATTGTGCAAGTGTAAGGTTACGTTCACATGTTTTTAAAAGGAACATGAATTCGATGCGAATGAAAGTGCTCGTATTTCTTCTTGATCTTGGGCAAGGCACTTGTTACACAACACATTATAGAGAATCTCAAGGTTCCACTCACAACAGGTGGCGTTGTTGTGGTCACTACGCTGCGGGCGTAGGATGCCCTCTGTCTAGGACGCCCTCTAGTCTACCCTACACAAAATGACCACCACGCAAAAAATATTGCCAATTAATTGCAGAATTCAATGTAAAAAATTAGATCCTGTTCGCGCCGAGCTGCGATTGCTGTTCACAAATCCATGGTTTGGCCTGGTAAAATATCAGAGACTGTGCATACTCTCATAAAACAGTATTATACTATGAAGGCGTTCACATAGTAACATCGACACCTCTGACAATTATTTCCATGATTTCCCGTAAAAAATCATCAATGATGCATACGTTTCTCTAATTGATGATATTTGACTTTTCGGCAACAATAATAATTTTTAAAAACTAATATTTTTTCGATTATAAATATTCCTGAATACTTTTTGATTTGCCTAAATATGTATGATATTCTCCAATATAGCTTTATTTTCACTCTTATTCCTTGTGCACGAACAACGCAAGGGGGGTCCTGGGATATTACGGTAAACATAGCTGAAGAGTCCTCCCTCAGGCACCAGTCACTCCGCTCCCATGGAAGTGAAGCCTGGTTGTAACATGGGCGCTAGGTACTTAGCGGTCGTTTACTCGTTATCGCGAGAATATGGCAATTAACCGACACAAATGCTCAGTGTTTGCCTAACACGTTGTGTCCAGCGGAAACTTGGGGAATATCAATACCAACCAACATGACAAAAAATAGTTCGACATTCAAGGTCTTTTTAATCCAAGTCATTGTAAAAACTCGTCTAATGTGAGACTCGAACCCATATCATTCAAGTATGTGTCTTGGCGCTCATATCACTTAGCCACGCCCATAGGGTAAAGAGTTCCCAGTTTCCCCAGGGAAACCTGACTGTTACGAGGATTTTTATTTGACTCTTACCCCAGCACAAAAACGACTACTTTATTCGAGAAAACTTTGGGAAAATACTTTCAATCAGTGTTGTCAATAGCGGGAATCGAATAGTCGACCTCCCGATGAGTCTCTCAAGTTTCGAACATTTCATTGTCTGGTGTTACGTTCCCGATTAATCTAACAAAAAAAGTCAAAATAGTTATTTAACAATATATAGTTTGTTTCTCTATTTGGTTAGTCGGGAAACACTACCGTACCGTAGGTGGAATTGTTAATAGGCCTACTCCAGAAGTTAAAAAATCCTTCCCGATCGGGGCTCGAAACCCGAGGCTCCCACATTCCAGGTAGGTCTCTGTGGTCTAGTTGGCTAAGGCGCCTACCTGGAATGTGGGAGACTCGGGTTCGAACCCCGATCGGGATGGATTTTTTAACTTTCTGAATTGTTTAAATATTAATCTAGTTTGTGTTCTTTAGCGATATAAAATTATAATTATGATTTTTTTAACTTTTGCTAACTTTAACCCTTTTATAAGGTTCGAAGCCAATCTGTTCTTGAACACATCTGAGTGCATGAGTCTGGTTTGCACGTCTACCTTAGTGCACGTGCACCGACAGACAAACGTCACGTTCCCAGCACGTGCGGTCGATCCCACGTGAGAGCCCGCCATGTGTTACATAACACGCACTGTTTACATTCACTATTTATGGCCAGTCCTTCATGCGGCATCCATGATATTTATATCTCACCTTTCCGGTATTGTATCGTATCGGATTCACGCTTCTAATCGATATTAGCTCATGTGTCGAATGTTGATGCGATCTTCCGTATCGAAAACACATGAAACACATGTTTTAAAATTATTTTTGAATCGACATTAACATATTTTTCGCAAAAATATGCGAGTATTTAGAATATATTATTATAGTTTGGGTATCTCTACCTATATTATATAATAGATATATGTTTTATAGCTCGCTTGTATACCCCCCCCCCCTTGGCTAGCCCACAATCGGGCGTTCGTATCATTCCGTTATCATTTCACCAATGTCATCAGAGATCTTAAGATTTCTCACTTCCATCACTTTAAATAATATTGTTTCCTTGTAAAATTGTTTCGGCTGATTATATAAGTAGGTCTATATAAGAACCTCAATTGGCAAAATATTTCCAAGATATTATTAATGGGCGAGGTCTCAGTCAGTGAAGTGTATACTGTGTACCCTTGCTTATCCCGCCATGGATTGCAACAATTATTTACTAATTGGTTTATTATAGCCAGGCCTTCCCAAATAAATAGACTGGCAGATGGGGAGATTGATATCACGATAGAAACAAATTATGTATAATTATGTAAAAGCATATTCAATATTTATCAAGTTGCTAGATTTTCCCCGGCCCGGTCGGGATTTACCCAGTAAAACGCTCTCGGCTCCAGATCCATGTAACAAAGTTCACTGTCTTGGTGTGCGGGAATTTATTCTGTTAGGGCGGGTGTGGGATATTAGCACGTCCACGTTTTGAAATAATGGTGCATGTTTTAATTTATTTTTATTTCATGGTTTTACTTTTTCCTTCGAAGAGGTATAACTTTAAAGTGAACTGTACATACAACACGCATAAATTATTCGCTGAAAGTGCATTAAAAAAAAGCAAATTTTGGTTCTTGCACAAAACTAACATCGTCAGACGTCTGTACGTCCCTATGAGTGTGTGCAAATGTGTGTGTGCGTGTGAATGCTATGCTCGCATGCATACAGAGGCAAACAGAATTCGTTTACACAGTATTTTTTGTTTATGCTTTATTGTAATTTTCTGCGCGATCGAATGTTTGCACAGGACTGTTGATTCTACATCTCTACTTCATTGAATGCTAGTTCCTTTTATCGGCGCGTTGCGTTGGTGTTTTATTTACAATTGATTGGCACGTTTGAGTAGATAGCTGATAATTCTTCTGAGCAATTCATTTTATACCTCTATTTCCTAATAGCATCTTGCTATAATATTCTTTAAGCCGAGTTTGCAATTGCTTGTTAGTTGTTCTTTTAGTTATTATTTACTACAATTCAGTAATTAAAAAAGTTCGCCCCAACCGGGAATCGAACCATGGATCTCCCGCATAGATCCGTGGTTCGTTTCCCGGTTGGGGCGGACTTTTTTAATTTCTGAATTGTAGTAAATAATAACAATTACCCCTACGGGAGTGTTTCCCGACTAACCAAATCGAGAAATTGTTCTTTTTGATTGCCACGAAGCGCGAAGTTTATTCCTCGTTTCCTCGTTCACACACCAGGGTGTGTTTATCTAATCTAAAGCGTCAAACAACGACAACGGTTTCCGAGAAAGCAACGCAGGGATCGAGCTCTGAGAAGGACATTACGCGTAGCTGCCTTTCACTCGGGAATGAAAGTCTTGCTGCTTTTCAGAAGGTATATTTTATATGGTATAATCATTGCATCATCACAATAGTAGATTAAACGCAGAAAGAAATGCGATTGGACTAAGAATTTCACTGGGAACTTACTAATTATTTACTGTTTGTGTGTGTTTGTGTGTAATCACAACGATAAAATAATTTCTCTCATCAGCTACTATGGCTTGAATTCTTTCCGTGGTCTGAACCTAGGGTAGGAACTGTTCCCAACACTCGTCCTGGGGGTCAAGTTTAAAAAATGCGTTTGCAGCCACAAGCCATCGTCAAAACGTAAACACATCCTACCTCATTTACGCGACTTAAAGAAAAGAAAAAAAACTTTGTTATTATTTAACGTACGTTTTGAGCCGAATGCAAGTTTTTAATCACAACGTACGTTTAGAATTGTACCGGTACGTTATGATTTAAAAACTTGCTTTAGGCTCAAAACGTACGTTTTGTTAGTCACGTGACCCTCCAAGTCACTCGTTTTCAGAGGTGACTGCAAACGTAGATTTTAATATTAGTTTTAATAATTCCAGCCACACCACGATTTGCGGTTTTTCTCTTCTCGTGGCCTGTATTTATATATAGCGAAATGAAGACGTGGATGATTAAGTTTCTTTCAGTTAATTAATATATGGTTTCAATTATATTTTTTGAATTAAATTTAATTCGCGTACGTGGGTTCGAACCCCGCTCAAGGCATCTGCGTGTCCTTCGTCCTCTATTAGCCTACATTACGACCGCGACTCTATCATCATATACAGTGTTGTCTTGGTTTACTTTAACTCCACAGGAAATATATGTCAGTCTAAAGATTAATTGGACAAATCTGGCGACTTCGCAACACAACCCTGTTAAATGTTATCCCTCCTCTCGTGCCACCATTGCACAAGTGTCGTACTATAGCTGGGGGTCGAACCCCGTCTGTACAAGAATACAGAACCGTAAAGTTCATGTCATTCCAACGCCATCGATCATCGTTTACAAATACAACCACTTTGACACGTTGACATCGGCCCTACGACACCGACTCATCATTAACTAATGGCTACCTCACAATAAACACGAATTAATGATTATTTGAACACTTTCTATACATTTTGTCTACAGTGATTTATACGCAAAGGGGATTTCCTTCCTATTTTTCTACTTTGTCTTACGTCGTAAGTTTGCTACGCGCGCATGTATGTGTACGCTATTGTTAATTGGCTTTCATACGCTGATGAAGAATGACTGAATGATGGAAGAAAGGCGGACAGTCACGTTATTAAATCATTAATTTCAATTAAATGAAGGTGCCTCGCCTGCCTACACATGAGCTCTGTAGATTATTATACAATGTACATAATAATAGTAGGAGGCAAGGGGCCTGAAGATTGGGTCGCCTCGCCTGACAAACACTAAATTCTTGCCTTCCAGTTAAAATATGAATTTTTACTAAATATACAATCGGGCCGTTTCGAACCGCCTGTCCCTTCCTCACGCGACTCTGGAATGCCGCACTAACTTGGAAAGAAGGAAGGAGACGGGCATTCCGAAAAAAAAGTTTTATATTGATTCCGCCGCAATAGGTTGTTGAATGCATCTTTAAATTAACGAATATTCTACTAAGGCTTATTATAATTGTTTTGATGTTATATTTTGTATTGCCTCGACTCGAAGCCGCACAAAACCGGTGCAAACAACTGTTATTTACAATGTTTGTACTTTTCAGAGCATTAAATTGCTCTTGACCTTGTCTAAGGTTCGTATCGCATCGACGCTAACTTCTCACACCCAGAGAATCACAGTTACGTCACCAACGTAAGATTCTAGCCGTCCAATCAGGATGAGTCTCAGAATCTGATGACGCTATCTCCCATCACAGCTGTGTTAGTATTAGCTTGGAGCGTCGGTGTGGTGTGATATTAGTGTTAGTGGGTCGTCTTATTTTTTGTAAATCAGTTTTTTAACTGAATAGGAAAGACGTTAAATAAATAAATGAATAAATAAATAAAAATAAATTTTAAATTGTTTAGTAGGTCTATGCAAATGAAAAGCAACATAATATGTAACTCGTAAGACTATCAAAATTACACTATGGTCTATGTGATGTAGGCCTAAAGAGGTGCTCTGAAAGGAAGAGTACAATAATTTCATCAACAATACAATACAATCGTCAATGACACAATGGCTTTTGATTCAAACTTTTGATTGCGTATTGATTGATCTACCGCTATTAGATTTATCAAAGCACTCGCAGATCTGTGTTAAGTTTAACTTCCGTTCCCACATTATCTATCCTTATATCCGTAGCCAACAAAGTATAGTCTGTTAAGTTTATAGTCTGTTACTGTTAAGTTTTGTTTAATCGAAATATCCTCAATATGCTAAATATGTTCATAGTCATAGTTGTTTTAGGCAGAATGGAGGCAGGGATAAATAACAGGTTTATCGGAAACTAATACAATTAATTAATTAATAATACATACTCGATTGTTTGTTGTATTTAGAGGGTTCACCACCCTTTTGACAGTTAGTAAATAGCGGTTTGCTCGGCCAAAAAGCATCCTACGTATATACAATTTTGCAAACTTGTCAATAAAGCATACATGTCGTCTTACAGTCATAGATTTTCAAATTTTGACTGATCAGCCAGAAAAATAATCACAAATATAGTCAATTTTGGACTTTTTAACAAAATCGAAAAACGTGAAAAATAATTTATTCTTTATAAATTATTTCAAAACAATTTAGAATGTGTTACTTTCGAAACCTTTATTTCCGACTTCTGGAGATATGTTCAAAATTTCTAACAACTGTGATTGTCATTCACCGAGCAAACAGAAAATTGCCTAAAACGCAGGTGGTGAACGCTCTTAACTCGTATGTCGTTAATCGTGGTAAAGCCCCAAAACAAAAAGCCTTTGTTAAAACTTGGCAGGGAAAATTAATGCTAATATTAATATTAATTGTAGCCAGTGTATTCATTTTCCCAGTGATGGTTGTACCATGGACTTAAATCTTTCGTTGTAAGAATAAAAAATGTCTGTGGCCACAATCATGCAGTAGCAACAGTGTTTTTCTCTGCTTCGTTTTTTGTGGACTACCAGTGCTAGAGGTGGAACACAACCTTCAGAGCTCAGACTTTACATGCGAGATACATAATTATATTTAAATACGTAGCGAATAGTTAGATTATTTCAGAATAATTAAGATAACAATTTCAAAGAGAATTAACGAAAACGTGCAATTGCTTTTTGTCTCTCAAAGTATGCCTACTGTGCGACATAGGGGTTGAAGTGAGACGGAATGTATAGTTCAAGGGGTCTGGGTTCGAGTCTACAGACCACGGCCTTCCAGATATTGCACGGTCACCTAGACTGAGAGGTTGCGCCTATGCATGGCCGGGAGTGATCGCTAGACTCAGTTCACATGGCTAAACTCTGGCTGATAGGTTTTCCTAGAAAATTGGTTAGTCGGTATTAGGTGTGTCATTAAATTCGTATTACATCGTGGGATAATTGAAGGGGCCGCTTGAGTGTTGTAGGGTATATGTTGCTTGATGCTAAAACCTTGCTCGTACCTGCAGTGTTTACACAGTACACCGGATCACAACTTGTGTATTTTGTATCACATTTATGACTGATTCAATCGCATACACGGTTATCACATATCTCGTCGGTTGTCGCCTGTGGCTGGATCCACCCAGCTTAAGCCGAGCCACCAACCAACAGAAGAGTTGTCACTTGCGACTATCTCATGCGTTTTGGAAACATTTTAATCACTAGTAGACTTGACAATTTACAATGTTGTCGTTGATTTAAATCAATACAAATCTGATTACAAAATATTCAAATTTGAATCAAAAAGTTGATTTAAAATAAAATAAATCATATTTAAATCAAATTAATACATTTTGATTTTTTTTAAAATAATAATAAAGTATAGGCCTAATAATCACACCCTGATAATAAGTAAGCTAAAGGTCCTTATTTGCTTTCTAAATAATACTTTCATCCCTTTTAATTTTCGTTATTGTGGACTTTGTTATTCTTTAATTTCTCTTGCATTGCCAATTTTCCCCTGATTTTCTAAATAATAATATACCCGTTGTAATGTTAATTTTTTTTAAAATTGTGTCATTGGCAAAATAAATTGACACTTGTGTCGTGCCCCTAGAATTGGGCACACGCACAATATTGTACTGTAGTCTGTCTTGTCCGGCTTCCTTGCCAAGGTTCGTGTTGTGTTTGCCAATTAGTTTAGTTTCGTGTCACGTGACGCGGTTGCATGTCGCGTACAAACCCTCTTACTTTCTTGCCACGTGTGTGGGGGGCACACGTGAAATCGAATCGATAATGTAAGTGGAACAGGGGGAATAATGACATTATTGTTCTTTGGAGTGTTTTAGCGTAAAACTCACTGTTATAATTATGTATGAATAAATTAGTGTATTTGATTTATGGGCGCGTACCCTAGGTAATTGAATTGTGCGCTCGCCAATCTTTGGAACCGTCTTAGCAATGAATCATATTATACATTCCAAGGTTTTAAAAATTTTGGACTTTTTTTAATGAATACAACTCCAATTTTTTTATTTATATAAAACAACAATGTTTCAAAAATCAAAAGCAAACAAAAATCATCAATAAGTGTTTAAAATATTAAATAATGAACTCTTGTACCTTTATCACAAGACCATTCTAAAGTCGTTCCGAATTAGCCTTGTGGGTATATCGTGCCCAGCGAGTTGGGTCGGTGTTTACTTTCAAATACTTTTTACATCGCTCACTCGTCGATTGCGTCGGGGCTTACAGGGTTGGCTTGGACGCTTTGGTTTAATATCCACCACTGAAAATCAGCTGTATGTGAGTGAGTAGGTAGACTCTTCAAAAAATGTTTTAATTTTATAAAATAGTCAAAAAAATAATCCAAAATGTACGGTGCCAAACAATGCGACTTTTCACTAGTCTAGTTCAACCTCATTGGTGCACTGTGGGTAGTGGATAATTACTTCGCCGATGTAACTAGTGGGCCGAGACAAAATAAAACACAACACAATGTATTGACAGGTTGGGAATGTTAAGTTGACGCAAGTGATTTTCACCTTGTCCTCGCTCAGCTTTCGCGTTGTCTCGCATGTGGGATGGGATGGGTATGTAAGTGTAGGTACTGCACGTAATAGTGACGTAGTTGGTGTTTACTTTGACGGAGGAAAGTGCGAAGTATAGAATCGTTTTACGTTGTTTATCTTACTTGGCAAGGGCAAGCTTACTTTTGTTATGATATTTGTCGAGTTGATAATACTTGAGAACACTATGACGTTCAGATACGAATATACCCTTGGATCACTGCAAAGAGAATCGTGCTAAGGCCAAAGGGGATCGCCCCCTCAAAACCCTCTATAGCTTGGAGGTGGAAGATCACGGCAGAAAAACAATGCTTCAAGGTCACGATACAAGCTCTGGGCAAAGTGGAATTACAACCCCACATTTGAATTACCTTAATTACTTTTTCTGGGGTTCAAGTAAGGTGTTTTCTCGTCAAAGTTTTGCGCCGAGTGCGTTGAAAGGCGAGAAAGTGACAGCTACACAAATAAAAACAAACCAAAGAACGCGCTAAATTTGCTTCCAATTACGCCAAACATTTTTATATGGCGGTGCTCCATTTGGAAACGCGGGAAAATTATAATTCGCCTCTTTCAAGTTCAACAACACTTTGCAAGGTTGTTTGTGTGCAAGGCGCCCAATACTTACTCAAACTTACAACCCCTAATCGGTAGAGCTTGAAAATGATCCAAACCAGTCTTGGGGAGGAACGCGTTCCTTTTCTTAGATCAGGAACTTGTATCGTCAAGTTACTATTTCGTGGGAACTTGGATTTAATCCCATCGAATTTCCAGTACCTGATATCGTAAACTGCAGTATGAAAAATATCTTGTGAATCTTGTGTTTTTTTGAAAATGGCGCCACCCTCGTCAGATGGCTTGGGGCTCACTTTAATAAATAAAAGAATGATAAATTAACTCCTATCACATTTATTAATATTTAAATCAGTGTTGGTGTAAGGAACGTGACAGGAACTAAGTTCCTTTTTGAGGAACGAGGAACGTCTCAGTTCCTTTTTAGGCAGAAGTTACTTAGCCTAACTTTTCAAAGTTCTTTTTTGAGGGGAACGTGCCCACGACTGATTCAGACTAAAACCTTGTGTAGCCCTAGCTGGTCCATCAATCTTCACCGTGTTTCTCTCTGTTGCAGTCCGCACTTCGATCCTCTACAACGACTACGTCCTGTCGCTCGTCCCCGCCATGCCAGCCAGGTTTCCGGAGGTGGAGGTTCGCGGCCCCATGGTCGGGAGCCGCCCGGGGGTGGAGAACGGGCCGACCAACGGCACAATGGACCTGGGCTCGAATCCCAGGTGGAACTCCGACGACGATGTCGTCATCACGGGGTTCTCGGGGAGGTTACCGGAGTCTGGGAACATTGATGAGTTCAGGGAGCAGCTGTTTGCCGGCGTCGACCTCATCACAGACGACGAGCGGAGGTGGCCCTCGGGTGAGTGATGTGTGTGTGCGAGTGATATGCCACTTGTTACTTGTTGGGCAAATTATGTGTAAAGAATTAATTTCAAAATTAAAAATCGTTCCTATCGAGATTTCGATAAATTCACCCCTTTTCATCAGTATGCATCTAATTCAGCTGTCTCGATGGCGGACAGACAGGCAGACAGATAAAGAGACAGATAGGCAGACAGATAAACAGATAAAATAAATAAATAAATAAATTTTATTTAGAGTCTACCCACTCAGTTTATATAACTGATTTTCAGTGGGGACTTTAAATCAAAGGACCAAGCAACCTGTAGGCCCGACGCACTGCGGCGTGACGAAAACCCAACCAAGATCGTTATTTGTAATGGGAAAATATGCAATAGTGGTATGAGTGCGAACACCCGCGAATAACGCCAGAATCGGCAAAGGGCCGATCAGTAAACTTCGAAAATTTATTATGTGCTTCGTTGCTAGGACGCTCCAAATCCCGTTTACAAACTCCTAGACAAAATCGATGGACTTAAGTCCATCAGAGTAAAAACTTCTGACTTGACGGAATCGAACCCTGGACCTCGCATGGAAGAGATAGTAAAACAGAAGATGGACTGAGGGGACAGATAGACAGACGGACAGGACAAGACAGACATGCAGACAGATAAAGAGACAGACAGATAGACAGACCAACAGATAGATTGACAGACAGACAGACGGACAGACAGGCCTACCTTAAGAGTCAGTTTGTTGTTCTTCATTTAATTTAGGTTAGTGAGACAAGACATAATGCGCTGGTGTGGGAGGCGTTCATCAAGCACTGATTGAAGAAGCCTCTAGCTGGTTTAATCAAGTCTTTTGGCAACACCGCAAGAAGCCTAGACATTGCATTCGGTCACTCAAACGCGCACTTTTGTATTTATTTTTAGAATACATTTCTATTTCGTCTCGATTACTTTTTACTATCAAATTGTATGTTTTTATGCAGAAACAGACCCACGGATAGAGATTGAGTTTCCGTCATACTTTGATGTGAATATAATTCGCATTTGCGATGTTAGCGCATAGCACTTTTGTTCCAGTTTATGCTAAAATTATGCTTCCATCAAGTCTTGCATTTTAAATTTGCTCAATGTTTTTTAATGATAGTTATTAGTGACTGATAACTAAAGTAATTATGCACTTGTCGTCTTGGTAAGTCAAGGTCACAGGAAGGTCATTGTTGAATCAACCTTGGGATGGTTTTTATGACATTTTTTACGGCTATTGGGTCGAGGATGTTAATGGGTAAATAGATGATGAGAACATCGACGTATTAGTATAGTGTTTTGTTCACACCCACCCACGCTCCACGTAGAGGCCTTGACTTGTGGGAATTTTCAGTCAACTCCTCTTCCTTACCCAGAAAAAATGTGATAATATTGTGTTTACAATGACAATTAAAAAAACGCAGCAAGATAATTTATCCTTGCTTTTGTAATCAATCCTAATCCTAATCATTTAGCGGTAATTATTTCACCCCCGCTTCCTTCATCGGACGAGGTGTGATTTTATTACTTTCAGTTTCAAGTATCTAGGAAATATGATTAATAATTCTTTAATTTTATATTGATCATGTTCATAGCACAAGCGTAAGTTTCTCCGAAAACAGAGTGAGAAGTGAGTTGCAACATTTAAATATTATACATGTGGAATCTAAGCCTTAAGGCCTAATTTAGTGTCACACTATTTTCTCTGATACATATGTCAATGTGCAACGTCAAATTACTGAAATTAGATTGCCAAATGGAAACTATGAACCATCCAACATTAATCTTGTTTTTTTGTTTTTTTTAATTGTGCCTTTATAAAATGTAGAATATAAAAATTGAATAAATAAATAAATAAATAAAACTCTCCTGATTTCCAGGTTTACATGGCCTACCCACACGAAGCGGCAAACTAAAAGACCTAGCCCACTTTGACGCCACATTTTTCGGAGTCCACGCTAAGCAAGCGCACGTAATGGACCCACAGCTTCGGATGCTGTTGGAATGCACACACGAGGCGATAGTAGACGCCGGCATTAACCCCACAGAAGTCCGCGGCTCGAGAACGGGTGTCTTCATTGGGGTGAGTTGGTGATAGATTATTAGTGTAAATAAATATTTAAAAAAAAAAATATGTAAAAGAAATGCCAGAAAGGCAATCTAAATTATTATTAGCAAATTGTACTTTTTAAAGTTTTAATGTGTATGTTTTCTCCTCTACTAAACTAGCATCAGTTTACGGCTTGAAGGTCAATTTGGATCATCTTTCTGTTTAGACCAGGTGTTTGTATGTATTTAGCATAACTTCCCATAGTTCCGGCAATTCGCATTGCATTAGGACTAGTTAATTCCTAGACGTGTATGGGCTTGCATAGTGAACATTACCTAGAACATTGAATGAATATTCAAATATGGTAGTTTATTCATCACTGTAATTCAGAAGTTATTGTTTATTCATATTTTTTGTTATGTAAGCTCGTTTATAAATAGATGCAATCTATTTAGTTGTTTAGTTTATAAACATTGCATTCATAATGGCAAGGACATGCAACTACTTTAATGGGATAGTTTAGTGCAGGTGATTGGTCACCCTGACATATAGTTCACACATAGGGTGGTAGGCCAAGTACTTAGTCCATAAGTGGGATCATAAGTCATCTCATAGCATACGTAGCAGCTTTGGTAAGTTATCAATCGGAGATGTCAAATGATTTGAAAATCAATAGTAAAGTGGGGTGAAGAAATTTAACTACAGTGATTTTGTGAATTATGCGCCTCTTTGAAATTATAGCAATGAAATCGTCCTGGAATTGCACTAGTAAAATCTCATTCTCTGTAGACGAATTAATTACCATTGATTGAGTCTTGTTATAATTATATTGCGTGGTTTGTTTTCCAGGTGTCCTCCAGTGAATCAGATGAATTCTGGACAAGCGATCCAGACAAGGTCAACGGCTACGGACTGACCGGCTGTTGTCGAGCCATGTTCCCCAACAGAATCTCATACACATTCGATTTCTCAGGTAACTTTACTAGTTTGTTTTTTTGCAACGGTTTGAATGATTGCACGCAGAGTTCTCATCAACTGCCAATTTTTACAAGCATTTAAGCTTAATGCCAACAACCTTATGGTTCTTTCTTTTTATTCAAATTTTTTAATTATTGAAAGTGTGATTTTTAGGATTCCTTTAACTTGAAATTAAAGTAGGACTACTGTTAGGCCTAAAGTATGCCTAGTTGTTTGATCTGTTTTGTTGCAATAATAAATATTTTTTTCTTATTCCCTTGGTATTTCCTCAAATTCTCATACATGAAGCATTTCTCTATACAAAAGTATGAAATATAAATTATACTTTGTCAGTTAAAATATATATTATAAATGTCCTGTATCACTAGTAGTTCTACCCTAGTTTCCGTACATTACCTTTGAACTTGCCTTCTGTTACAGGCCCCAGCTACGCAATCGACACTGCATGCTCGTCCAGTATGTTTGCACTCCAACAGGCATTGACTGCAATAAGAACGGGCCAGTGTGACTCTGCCATTGTCGGCGGAGTGAACCTTCTCTTGAAACCCACCTGCTCTCTCCAGTTCCACCGACTCAACATGCTCAGTCCGCAGGGCATGTGCAAGGCATTCGACGCTTCAGGTAACATTCACGCTTCAAACAGCCTTATTAAAAATAATTATATTTGTTTACTTGTTTATAATTGTGTATATTGCAAGCAATAGAATGCCTATTTATTAGGAACTATTAGGGAATGTGGGTATTTAACATTGCGGTTAATGCTTGTACAGTATTAGCAATCAACAACTCACAAATGACCCATTAAAATAATTTTTGTATTATGTTGAATGTAGTTTTTACTTTTTACTATATGAGAATCACATTTTATGTTTTTATATTGATATTGACTGAAAAGTGTCTTTATTATTTTTTTCTGTAACATGTTCTTTTTTAAATTAAATAATAAATCTAACAACGAATAGTTTTTATTTTGGTTTGATAGCAATTAGCACGGAGACTTTTTTATTTTTTTATTTTTTATTAATATTTGCATTTATTTGTACATCATTTGAACACAATATTAAAAATAAATGTGAGAGTGACAGAAAGAGCATCTTCCCCATAGTTTGTGAGTACCTGTCCCCTCTTAAACTTAAACCTTAGAAACTCCGTTGATTAATGTTTGATCGTGTCCCAGGTAACGGATACGTGCGCAGCGAAGCAGTAGTAGTGATGTACCTGCAGAAGTCTTCGCACGCCAAGCGAGTGTACGCGACCGTGGTAATGCCAAGACCAACACCGACGGCAACAAAGAGCAGGGCATCACGTTCCCCTCTGGCGAGATGCAGAAGAAGCTTATTAAGGAGGTCTACGCAGAGGCGGGGGTCAACCCTGCTGATGTTGTCTACGTTGAAGCGCACGGGACGGGCACAAAGGTACATTAATAATTAATACTAAATAATATTAAACATTATTGAAATTGAATAAAAGGTTTTTAAGCATAAGCCCACTTTAAGGACATAGTTATTGATTCATAGCAGTTGTTGTAAAAGTTTGTAGCAGTTTAGTAAAGGTTTGTTCAGTAGTCCCGGTGGCTCAATTGGTAGAGCTATGGCACTTTTAAGCCGGAGGTTCTGGGTTCGAACACCAGTCGGGGCAAACTTTTACGACAACTGCTATGAACCAATAATTATTGAAATTATTGTATCTATTGTGAGCAACTCTATTCTGGATTAGATTTTATCTGTGATTGCAAGAATATTGATTGTTTGTTTTTATTTATTGTGGGGAAGACAGTTGCCAGTTGGGTTGAACTATCGGAATCGTTGCGATTACAAACCACAATTTGATCTTTTGAAAGTTATAGAATAGGTTTAGTAGACCAGTAGTAAAAATAAAATAAACATTTATTATTCACTATTGTTGCATTAGTTTAGGGGCCACATTTTTATTGGTTGATATAAATAACATAGTTTTGATAAGTACCCTATTACAGGGCTGCCACTGATATTTTTTTCAAATCCTGTATGAGGACGTTAAATATCCGCAAATATCCGTGAAAAGTCTAAAAACGTTGATTTCATTGATCAAACTATGAAAATGGATAAATGTGATGTTTATATTATTTTGTTACCATCTTAACCTAAAAGTTGCCAAGGGCCTAGGCCTATGCACAGATGAGAAGAAAGGAGCCAGAAACGCCCGTGGTTGCTTTAATTAAGATTGCATAAAAATTTAAAATGTTATTTATTTACAGAAAATCCATTTTAAACATTAAAATAATATTTTCTGACCTGGTTAAAAAATTCTAGGCCTAGGGCCTAGGCCTAGCTAGGCCCTATGAATGTTGCATCACAATTTTGACCTAGGCCTAGCCTAGGTCCATGTGTTGTGTTCGATAATAACATTGCAGAACTTGATAATAACATTTTAATCATGTACTAATTCTATTTTTCACTTTTAATATCACATAATCCAAACTTTATAAACAAAAACGAAAGAAAACAATTTTGTAGGCTCTTGGCTGTTCAATTTAACTTGCATCCTCCCCAAAAGCAGCTGTGCAGCAACTGTGCAGTGTGATTGGCTGTTTCTCAATGGAAGCAGTTCTTACTACATCTGGGAAACGGATCCGCCCATGCTCCGCCCCCTATCGAAAGTCGAATCGATTATCGCCCCGCCTTCAATGTTTACAATCGAAATTAGCCCGCGCAGATTCAAATATACGAAAATAAGCATAGAAAACGTAATGAACAAAATATCCGTAAATAAGACTAAAAATCCGTTTATCCGTTTTGCACCCTTAATATCCGTAAAAACGGATAAAATCCGTTAAAACGGCAGCCCTGCCTATTAAAAAAATGCTCCTGTCCTTTTGTGTTTGTATGTTGTGTCTCCGTTATTTGTTCTCCTTTTATATTCAATCTTTCATGAAGCCAGATATTGAAGTGGAATAAAAATATATTTATTATCGACTTTTTTAAATTATTAATTATTATTATATTTACCCAAAGCTGTTTCCTCAAGATGTAGAATAATGGTCAGTTTTGTAGTAAATGTAAAAGTTTAATATTAAAATGTGTTTTGTGTTGATAGGTTGGCGACCCCCAAGAAGTGAACGCTATCGCGGACGTGTTCTGCAAGGACCGCGTCACTCCCCTCCTGATCGGCTCCGTCAAGTCCAACATGGGGCCACTCTGAGCCGGCCAGCGGCTTGTGTTCGATAGCCAAGATGCTCATCGCGATGGAATCGGGGATGATTCCCCCGAACCTTCACTACCAGAACCCGAACCTGGACATCCCGGCACTCAGTGACGGGAGGCTCAAGGTGCGGCACTTCCCACTTGCCCTTTAGCCCACTGTGATCGAGGTTATTTGTTTGCCCTAAACTAGTTGTTCATTTATTTAGCTAACTTTATCCTAAATACATAGATAAGATGGTCTGCATCAGTTTCTATGTACTACTTTATTGAAATAAACATAATATCTAAATGTATGTTTCTAAGTGTGGAAATGCCAATCGGCTAGTTAGATTGGAGGAGGGTTGACAGGTTGGGAAAGCATAAAGTACATAAAGCCGGCGACAAAAATTTTCACCTGCTGCTGATGACAACTGCAGCTAATTTAAAGTTGTCACCTTAATCCACAATGCGTTTCGTCCTTCTGGGACTCGTTCTAAATATAGGGTTAGTTAAAACTTCAAACTTTTCTGAAGAGATGAATTTTTAAAGAATTAAAGGATTAATGACAAATTAAACCCAAGATAAACGTAGAATCACTTACGCAAGTGTGTAATTATGGTTTTGTTGTGTATTACAGGTGGTGGACAAACCTCTTCCTTGGAACGGCGGACTAGTCGCGATCAACTCTTTTGGTTTCGGTGGAGCCAACGCTCACATCATTCTGCGCTCCAATCCCAAGCCTAAGCAAACACAACTCCAAGATAGCATTCCAAGGTAACTTACATTTTGTGATTCTTTGTATTCAAACTTTTCATTTTATGTGGCATTTACAGTATATTTAATTTTTTATTTAATTTTATTGCATTACAATTGCAATTTTGGTATTATTGTATGGCCTAATTATGTTTATGATTTTTTTAAATGTTTTAAATTGTCCTTTGCCCCTTTTTTAATTGCATCTGTTGTTACCCTAGCTGTAAATCAGTTTAAATAACTAAATAGATTACACATCTAATTAAATAAAATCACAATTAAATAGTTTTTAACCTCTTAACTCTGATTGGTCAAGGCTTGTAGGCATCTCCGGTCGGACGGAGGAGGCCGTCAGCCACTTCCTCAACAAGATCGAGAAGACCCCCAAGGATGACGACCTCATCGCTCTGCTCCACTCGATCCACAGCTCCAACATTCCAGGCCACTCTTTCCGGGGCTACTCCCTGCTCAAGGGGGACTCGGTCACTAAGGACGTCTCGGTGAGTGCACGGCTTTGTAGACATTTGCATTCCACGGTTTGTGATGTAATAAAATGAAATTCTTTCAAAGGTGACCATAGACATATAAAAGTTGGTTTGAGTTTGACAGAAGGGAACTATAGTTTGGTTTGAGGGGTATGTTGCCCTTTTTGTCCCATACACCTATAAAGTACCAGAGCGTTTCTCAAATTAAAATACTGAATGCTGTTTGTTACTGAATTTTTTTTACATACATTTCAAAGTTAATTTGTACTAAATCCTATGAGTATGCCAATGAGTTTTTTTTTCCATTTATGATTTCTGGCATTTGCTTCCATTCACAATGTAAAATTTAAAACATGTAAATGAACGTTATTCTCTGTTGAAAGGCAACCTTCAAGAAAAAAAGGCAGAAAGTTGTTTTCAACATAAAAATAAAGTAACACTAGAGTATCTATAAATTAGACCCGGTATCTGTGTTGATTTGAGACTAGTTTCTCCTCTCTCCAGCCATGCACCGGCGACAAGCGGCCCGTCTGGTTCGTCTTCTCCGGAATGGGCACCCAGTGGGCCGGCATGGGCCGGGATCTGATGCAGCTGGAGGTCTTCGAGCAAGGAATCCGCAAGTGCAGCGAGGCGCTGCAATCAGAGGGAGTCAATCTGTACGACATCGTTCTAAACGGAACGGACGCGACCTTCGATAACGTTCTCAACTCATTCATCTCCATCGCTGCTATACAGGTGAGGAGCGGAAGTTCACAATACCTTTTGGAGACAAGAGATAATATTTTAAAAGAGAATTTAAAAATGCTAAGTAATCACCAACATAACTAGTTTTCAGATCATCGCTGTGTATTAATGCTAATATTGTGTGTAACATTTTTGTAACCAAAACTTATTATTTTTATTTTGTCAACGTGTGTATGTGAATTTGTACTTGCTATGAGTATTTGTTCTTATTTGTACATGATTGTGTTCTTCTTCATCCACATCTACATGTTATGTTCTATTGTGTATTATTCTTGTCCTATTGTGTTTGCCATTAGAGTATGTAGTACTTTTGCAAATAAATACAACAAACAAACAAACTAACCTTTAGTCAAGGCCACTACTTACGTACATAAATCTTCGGATGACCCTTGCTCATCCATAGTCAGGCTGATGTGTTTAAATTATGTTCTAATACTGTTCGGGGACATTAAGCTCTTTAATAGAAGAGATATTCTCCCACTTTGGCTTATTAACCCATCCATCTCTCGTCGTGTAATACAGGTGTGATTATTTTTATGCCAACAAATGATAAGGGATAATATTTGGACTTAACATTGTTCTACAAGTTCTATATTAGGGCTATACCATAAAAGAAACTCCCTACTGTATTCAACCCTCCCACTCAGACATTACCCCTATCCAATTGACTTGGCAGACTATGCACTAGGGGAGAAAATGCGACGTTGCTAACATGTATTTTAATTTTAAGTCATACCTCTGGAGATTGTCTCTGACTAGAGCTGCTTTTTATTTCTAAACATGACTCCTGGTGTTGTTTCCATATTATTCGATTTTTTTCATATTCCAATTTATTTTTAAATATTTTTCCTAAGTTATTTATGCGTATTGTATAACAACGTGAATGTCCCTGGTAACACAGGTGGCCCTGGTAGATGTCCTCACCTCTGTGGGAATCCACCCGGACGGAATCATCGGCCACTCGGTGGGAGAGCTGGGATGTGCGTACGCTGACGGTACGTTCACCGCTGAGCAAGCCGTCTTGGCTGCGTACTGGCGAGGGAGGTGCATCATGGAATCCAAACTTCCCCCAGGAGCCATGGCGGCTGTAAGTTTCAACTCGTTTTAACAAGGCAAAACTTTTAAAATATGCCTTCTTAAATGCCATCATTGTAATGTCATCTTATTTCATTAATTTAATAATAATGTGCAATATGTAAAATTTTACTGTCTGATTCATTGGTTTTAAAACCCAACTTAAGTTATCTATCGTATAAATATTTCATGCATATATTATTCATCAATTGCCATTATGTCAAATCAATAATCATCAAATTATACCATCTAGATTTGAGGACAAAAATGATCAATATTTTTAATTTTTTAATGGGGTAATCTATTAGTATAATGTCACATATGTATGAAATAACCTGAAGAAACAACTGATTTATCATATTGATTCTGTAAAGTATTTGTTTTTCACACTGGTTATTGCCAATGTATATGCTGTGACCTGAATAAATAAATGGTAAACATGTGCAGGCTAACATTAAGAATGTGTGGTGCGTAGGTTGGCCTGTCGTGGGAGGAGACCAAGTCCCGCTGTCCACCCGAGATCGTGCCCGCGTGTCACAACAGCGCGGACAGCGTGACCATCTCCGGTCCAGTCGACAGCATCGGCCGCTTCGTGAAGACGCTTCAGACCGAGGGTATCTTCGCCAAGGAGGTGAAGAGCTCTGGCGTCGCGTTCCACAGCAGATACATCGCGGAGGCGGCGCCCAAGCTGCGCAAGTACCTCGACAGGTAGGAGCTCAAGCCTTGACGTATTTATCTCGTGTTTGAATGTTTAGTTCTTGGTTTTGTGAGTGGTACTAAAGCATGCCTATTATTTAACATCTGACACAAACAAGCTAGAGAGCTACCTTAATGCAAATTAGGGAGACTATTTAAGTTAATCTTGTTGAAGTTCACGCTGTTGAATGGCAATTTAATGTTGTTGCATGCTATCTCCAAATTTCTTTGCCATCTCCATCAGCCATAATATTTACACTATTTAAAAAAAATATATATCCTATTTATCTACATGAAATGACTAACACTGACAAAATCAATCTACTAATTCCACAAAATAATAATAATCATGTTTTGATGTGATATCAGAGCATACTTTAGTCTTTTTTGTGGTTTTTAAAAATATTTATGAAATGAGATTCCCTCTTTGAATAGTGTAAAATAGGCTCTAAATAATAATAGTTAATTGTCTTTCCAGAGTGATCCCGAACCCGAAGCCCCGTTCCTCCCGCTGGATCAGCTCCTCTATCCCGGAGGTGGCGTGGGGGACGGCCCTGGCACAGAACTCGTCCGCCGCGTACCACGTGAACAACCTCCTGTCCCCGGTTCTCTTCCACGAGGCCCTGGCTCACGTGCCGGAGAACGCCGTCGTGCTCGAGATAGCGCCTCACTGTCTGCTACAAGCCATACTCAAGCGCTCGCTACCACCCACATGCACCAACGTGGGACTCATGAAGAGGCTGCATCCAGACAACAACGACTTCCTATTGGCCAGTCTGGGGAAGTAAGTACATTCACTGGTAGACGTAACTGTCTAGGCTACCTTAGAAAGGGATTAGATTTCAGCCACATTAGCAAACACACAATATAAATTTTTTGAAATTATATTCAAATCATGTATTCACCCCATTTTACCTTCCTCATTGAGTAATAAATTAATTGTTTAGTTAAGTAAAATAAATTTTGCATAAGGATTTCTATTTTGTTTATTTTTGTAATGAATGAGACTAAGTCACTAAATGTCAAAAGGCGTGGATTGTAAAGAACATTTGTATTTTCTCCAAAGGTAAAGTCAATGACAAAAGGAAAAGAAAAGCATTAATAATATGATAAAAACTTTATGACATACAGGACAAATAAATAAAATGAAATTATTTAGGCTACAATAGATTAAGTACTAGATCCTGATCTCTTTGAGAATTGCTGAACCCCTATCTCCTGACATCTCCTGACATCTCGTCACTCACCGCCTGTCTTGTTCCAGACTGTACAACGCCGGACTCCAGCCCAAGCTGGATCGTCTTCACCGCAAACCCTCGTTCCCCGTCTCCCGCGGGACTCCGATGATCAACTCGATGATCGCGTGGGATCACTCGAACGAGTGGAGTGTCGCCTCGTTCTCGGGGAAGGGAACGTCCAAGTCTGGCGAGTGCGTCATCGAAGTTGACCTTGGGAAGGAGCAGGACGCGTTCCTAGCCGGCCACGCCATAGACGGCAGGATTCTGTTCCCGGCCACCGGATACCTGGTGAGTTGGAACTGGACTGTTCATCTGTAGACATCCCTACATTGAGAACAGCTCCTAGGCTCTTTCTTGTAAATACCTTATGTAACAAGGTCAATTAAAAGTTTGT
This sequence comes from Sweltsa coloradensis, assembly GCA_024449915.1. Lineage (NCBI taxonomy): Eukaryota > Metazoa > Arthropoda > Insecta > Plecoptera > Chloroperlidae > Sweltsa > Sweltsa coloradensis. The sequence goes on from JAMZAV010001183.1 coordinate 124,798, forward strand.
AAATAAATTAAAAATAAAAATTATAACGAGTATGTTATTAAAGTATAACTTATACCTAAGTAAAACATCTTGAAGACAGTATATTAACAGTGTTGCATTATGTAACTATAGATGCCTCCAGGCAGCCTAACATTAATTAGAACTATTTTTAAACTGAACTGTCTTGTGTAGTTCTCAACTTTCTAGCTTCACTTGAAATGAATACTGTCGCCAGTTTTAAATGACGCGCAACATGTGAGGTGTAGAATGTAGCCTAACTTGACGTCTTGTTCACAGACATTGGTGTGGCGTACGTTTGCAAAGCTCTCTGGTGTCTCACACGAAGATCTTCCCGTTGTATTGGAAGACATTCAGTTCCACCGCGCCACGATTATGCCCAAAGACGGATCTGTCAAGTTCCTTGTAAACATATTTGAAGGCTCTGGCGAGTTTGAAGTCTGTGAAGGCGGAGCCGTTGCCGTGTCGGGCCGTATTTCCGTTCCGGAAAACATTGCCGGAGAAATGCTGGAACTTCCAGAAGTGAAGCTCGCTAAAGAGAAGGACGCCCTTCCACTTTCTACCCCCGACATCTACAAAGACCTTCGCCTGCGAGGGTACGACTACGGAGGCATCTTCCGGGGGATTGACACATCAGATAACAGAGGACTGAAGGGGGTGCTGAAATGGGAGAATAATTGGATTAGTTTTATGGATACCATGCTGCAGTTCTCAATCCTTGGTCTGAATACTCGCGAGTTGTATCTTCCTACTCGTCTGCAGAGGGCTGTCATCAACCCAAAGAAGCACAAGCAGATTGTTGAAGCTTTAGGAGAAGGAAAAGGTAAATGTAAATAAAATAAAATAATTTCAAAATTTATTGGACGATTGTAATTTTGCCTGAATTAGTAAACCATAAAACTCTGGACTAACAAGTTTATTTCTTTGTGTTTAGGTGTTCCAGTGGTGATGCACCGCAACATCGGCGTCCTACAAGCGGGCGGCGTAGAGCTGCGTGGCATGAAGGCCAGCCTGGCTCCGAGACGTCAGCAAACTCAGGCAGCTCCCAAGCTTGAGAACTACACATTTGTACCTTACGACAACCTGCATGTGAAGTCCAAGGCACAAGCCCTCACCGTCTCTCTGCAGATAGCTCTGGAGAACTGTGGTGGGGCCCTGAAGATGAAGGTTGTAGAGGTCGGAGCAGAGAGAGCACCCGAGGCGCTCTTGGCCCCCGCTATCATCGACATACTGGAGTCGGAACCCATGCTCACGGTAAGCTAACGTCTTCTTGCTCAACTAATCTAACCATCTGCAAAGCATGAAACTTTCTATATATATTTTCAACTTCAAGTAAGTTTCAAATCCCAATTGAACATGGAAGTATTTTATTAGGGAGTAATCTCCTCTTTATTTGATCAACTTGTCACCACATCTAAATATTTGGAAAGAAAGATAATTTTTTTGTTGTATTTATTTTATGAATTATACGCATTTTATTTTTTATATCATTATAAAATGACGTAGGTGCATACTTGCTTGATACCAAAATATCTACCACCTACTTTCTATGCATAGCACAACTAACAGTGTCTTCTCCCCCAGATTGACATGATTGTAACGACTCCGGACCCCAACTCTTTGGGAGCCGCCGCCAACCTGAGCGATCTCGGCATCAAGTTCTCTAACCGTGATGTGACCACTGGACCCGTGGAGCAGAACTGCCACCTGGTGGTCGGAGCTGACATCACCGGTAAGCCATATAAATACACGAGAATATATTTCAAAACTTTGACTCTATGCTGTGTATTAGAGTAGCTACTTGCTAGAGTAAATATCTATTTCTTTTTCCATTGAACATATGCCTTGCCATGTTGAATGCCTGGTTCTTGATAGATCACCGAAGTTAAGCAACATTGGGCGTGGTCTGTACTTGAGTGGGTGAACACTTGGGAACACTACGTGCTGTTGGCAGAGGGGGTGAAGCAGATCGCCAAAGTGTGCCCCTGATTGAAAACGATCTTGCATTGTCACCCTTAGCCGCTCTGCGGAGAACAATGTTCATAACATGTTTCTGTTAATGGATTTAAAAAAAAAAAATTTTTTTGCTTAACTACTTAATGACTTAAATCTATTCTTTCCTTACTTGTGACTAGTGTCAAGTAGTATGTGATCTTATAGTGATTTATGATACAAATAACAAAAGTAAATGAATTAATCAATGGATCACCACCTATAAAGCCCAATAAATAGTTATTGTTTCAAGGCAACTTAAAATTGTGTCTAGGTGCTTCAATTTTTCTTTCGGCCTTGTGATGAACTCAAAGCTAAACCTCCCGGATCACTTCCAGGTCAGGCCGAGTGTGTCCTTGAGAACATGGCCGCCTCCCTCAAGGTCGGGGGCTTCATCCTGTTGGAGGAGACACAGGAGGTGGACGATGCCGGGTTCAAGTCATCCGGCCTGGAGGTCATGTCCAAGCAGATGTCGGAGACCAAGACCTACGTTCTGCTCAGGAAGGTGGGGTACCTACACTGTAACTGGCGTTTATATTTGGTTGTTGAGTTGTTTTTAAAGACTGGTTTAAACTACTACCTGATGTATGCAACATTCTACATATTTGTGTTTCCCATCGGCTCTGTGGGATTACCCCTGCTTCCGATATGAAAGATCCCAGATTCATATTCCGATTTAGGCTGGGTTTTTTGATCTTCTGAAATCATTTTAACATATTAATTTATAATATAATAGTATGTTTAAGCGGTCACTGGGAGACCCATCCGTGTCACCATATATGATTATTGTTTATTTATTAAAAATGCATATTACAACAGAGTAAACTAAAATATACAATAAACATTCACAAAATAATAAATCTATCTCTTTATTAACACATTCAAAATTAGCAATTTAAATGTGAAAGTATCTAATTATTCACAATGAAAATTAATATTATATATATATATCAAACACCCTTTTCCAACATTCGTCGGGTCGGGGGGGTGACGAGTCACCAGTTTCTCGGGCTATCTTCTAGTGCTTGCTAGCCAGGCTCAGCACCCCTCATCTTCTTCCTCGTTTTCTTCCATAACCGGCATTTCTAATAATTCTCTCCACTTCTTCCTGTCCTCCCAGAGTCTTTCTTCATTAACCCTATCCCATGTTTTTCCTCTTTCTTCGACGCTTCGCGTTATTTGGTCCCGCCATCTATCTCTTGGCCGGGCCAACTCTTCGCACTCCCCCACATGTACGTTCAAATTCTCGTCTTTGGGGTTCTGTCTTGCTTCATTCTTCTTACATGTCCATACCACCTGAGTCTTTTTTCTTCCTATTTTATCTCGTAGACTTTCCACTCCTAATTTGTTTCTTGTTTTTTATGCTTCGTACCTTGTCTAGTTTTGTTATGCCCACCGCACTTCTTAGGAATTTCATCTCTGCTGCTTGCAGTCTGCTCTCTTCCTTTCCTCCTATTGTCCATGTCACTGATGCATATGACAAAATTGGGAGAAAGTACATTTTGTATAATATCATTTTACATCTGTTTGATATTTCCTCTTTCCATAGTAGTTTTCGTACGCTTTGGTAGAATTTGTGTGCTAGTATGATTCTTCTTGATATTTCTGCTGTTTATTTTGGCATCCTTTGACAGAATACTTCCCATAATAAGAGATATTAGTGAAAGAAAAAAGAAAAGAAAAATGGGTATGAAAGAAGAGACAAATTTAAGTCACCTTATTGGATGAGCGTAGCGAGCAAAGCAGATTCCATTTCACTACACTGGAGAAAAAAATCCGGATTTTTTTTTTTTTTTGGGTGTCTGTTACCACGATTCCGGCTAAACCGATACTCCAATTGCGATGAAATTTTATGGAGGCCTTCAAAATCTCTGAACTTAGAACTGCCTCGTTTTTAAACGCAACTGGAAAATTATTTCTAATTAAAATCGCAATTATACGATTTTTTATATTTGGATGAGCGTAGCGAGCGTAGCGAGCGAAGCGAAGATTCCATTTCACTACACTGGAGAAAAAAATCCGGAATGTTTTTTTTTTTTTTCTTTTTTTTTGTATTTTTGTCTGTTTGTCCACACGATTCCGGCTAAACCGATACTCCGATTGCGATGAAATTTTATGGAGGCCTTCGAAATCTCTGAACTTAGAACTGCCACGTTTTTGAGCGCAATCGAAAAATTTTTTCTCATGAAAATCGCAATTTTACGATTTTTTTTCGATTTTTAAAAAATTTCTTCGACTTATAACACCTTCATGCTTTATCTGATTTTAATGATTTTTGCACAGAACCTTTATTTAATGAATAAGAAATACTTGTGAAATTTGAGCGCAATTGAAAAAATATCTATCATAGAAATCGAAATTTTACAGGTTTTTTTCTTTTTTTAAACAATTCTTTGACTTTGACACCTACATGCTTTATCCGATTGTAATGATTTTTTCGCAGAACCTTTATTTTATGAATTAATATATTAGTGTAAAATTTGAGCGCAATCGAGAAATTATTTCTTATAAAAATCGCAATTTTACAATTTTTTTAACAATTTCGATTAATTTTTAATTTAATTTAATTTAATTTTAAAAAAATTCAACTTAGTAATGATTTTGCCACAGAACAACAGAAAATTCGCATAACACATGACAGCTCAATGCACCAATTACGCTCATCCAACAACGCGGCGGGACTTAAGCGTTTTCCTAGTTTAAAACAATTCTTCGACTTATAACACCTACATGCTTTATCCGATTTAAATGATGTTTTCACAGAATCTTAATTTTATGAATTACGGTATTCGTGTGAAATTTGAGCGCAATCGAAAAACTCCTCATAAAAATCAAAATTTTTCTTTTTTTTCTTTTTAAAAATAATTCTTTGACTTATAACACCTACATGCTTTATCCTATTGTAATGATTTTTTCACAGAACCTTAATTTTATTAATTAATATATTCGTGTAAAATTTGTGCGCAATCGAATAATTATTTCTTATGAAAATTTCAATATTTCGATTTTTTCCTTTTTTAAAATTACGATTAATTAGAAAAATTAAAAATTTAAGTTAATTGTTTATTTAATTTTATTTTATTTAAAAAATTTCGACTGAGTAATGATTTTTTCACAGAACAACAGAAAATCCGCACCAATTACGCTCATCCAACAACGCGGCGGGACTTAAGCGTTTTCCTAGTATAAAATAATTGGATAGAGATAAAGTGTAAGATACAATAAATAGTGTGATGTCCCTTATTGAAAATCAGTTCTTTTTACAGAGTTTTTACACAAAAAATGCAAATTTCTAAAATGGCAAAATAAGATTTTTCTTACTCTCTATCCCTCTTGCAGGCGTCTGAGGCTACGAACGACGAGGCGTCTGTGATCAAGGTGTCTGACTCGAGCTTCGAGTGGGTGGATTCCCTCAAGTCCGACCTTCAGCTATCGGAGACCGAGGGAAAGAGAATCATCCTTGTATCTCAGGGAGAGAGCGTGAGCGGCATAGTCGGCCTGATGACTTGCGTCATGAAGGAAGCCGGCGGAAACAATGTTAGGTCAGTCCCCGGGGAAACATTGAATGCTGACTACTTACCCTCATAAAAATAATAGTATATGTTTTGTTTTTTTTAAATAATCATAGTTTGCCATATTTTGGAAAGACTTGTTAGTTTTACACATAGTTTTCCTCAGTCAAAAGGCATGTCTATTCCTTCCCAACGATCATCGCACCATAGTTACTACTGGAACCTGACTAGAAAAGGGTCAAATTTTCTCAGGGGCAGTTATCCGACTAACAGCAAACACTCATTTAAGCAAACTCACTTTATTCAAATTTATTTAGTTTAGATTGGAGAAGGGTTGACAGGTTGGGAAAGCTTAGAGAACATAAAGCCCAGCCCTTTGTTATGTTGAATTCAAACGAATGATGAGTCCCAATATAAGCTCATGATAATTTGATTTAAATTTAATTGATGTTTACTCAAAATGTATGTTTTGGCTTTTGGGATATCTAGGTAATTGAGGTAAAGAATGATAATTTAAAATATTTTTTATTCACTTAAAGTAAATTGCACCTGTATACATTGCATTATATTTTTCTCCCACATACAACTTTTACATTCAATTTTTGTGTACTGTGACCTTGATAAAATCAACTTTGCTCTTGTAGATGTGTCTTCATTCAAGACCCTCGTGGACCCGCATTCTCCAAGACACAGCCTTGCTTTGCCACGCAACTCAAGAAGGACTTGGCCATGAACGTTTACTACAACGGTGCGTGGGGCAGCTTCAGACATCTGCGTGTGGAGGCACGCGCTGATACCGCAGCGCTCCAAGTGGAACATGCGTACATTAACGCTCTGACTCGCGGAGACCTGGCTAGCCTGCACTGGATAGAAGGCCCACTCACTTACTACAGGTGAGAACACGGTGAATTAAGTTATTGTTTTTAATATGGGTTCATCTCGAAAAGTCTATAGCGTCTGGTTTCACCAAAACATTTTGAAGTCAATAGTGACTGATATAATTGACATATCAATTACACACATTTTTAATATGGCTTTTGGAAGAAGTTTTACATTTAGCACTAGGTATATAGGGCTACTTGTTACTTTTGATGGATTGGTACATTCTTCTATTCAAATTCACATAGCTTTGTTTTCATGCGGCGTGAGCGACCACATATGAAAATTAACTTTGGTCGCTCAGTTCGTTGGTGGCATGGACCTAGCATTGTGATTGGTGTAGAACCTATTTGTTCAACAGCAAATGTACTAGGCATAATGTTAATCACAATCATGTCTAAAATGTTTTTTCCATTGATCATACGTATATGACAATTTTCTCTGTTATGTCACTGGTAGATCCAGTTTCTTGTATTGTCCAGCTTGTGCATTAGTTGTAACGTGTTACCAACCTTCTCAATATGTGCGCTTATTGATGGCATTTAGAAACACTTACTTGGTTTACATCCCTGAATGAGCTCAAACCAGCCTGTGGAAAGTGCCTGTTGTAGATATTGGTGTTGTTCAGTGGATTGACATGTTTCGTAAGGTTATGAACTGGTTAGCATTGAATATGCAGAGGAGCAAAGGTTGATGTTGATAACTAGCTATAGGTAGAACTCTTTTTATAAAATAAAATAAAAATAAAATTACTTATTGTTCATTGTAATTTAAGCCATACAATCATGTTTATTGACATAATTTATTATTCTATAAAATTCGATTGCAACTGTACCGTAGTCTATTGCCCCTCTTACCTTACAATCTGGGTTGGGCAAATATAATTTCCAAAATTTGATTTATTCGATTAATTCACATCCGTTGGCTTTTGCAACTCTAGCCTTCATGTTTAAATCAAATGGCAGACCTCATCATAATATGGTATTAATAATTTAAATTGGTTTACTATTTCCATTAATTCAATCTGTTGGACATAACTAGTAGGGTTTGGATTATTTGAATCGACATCGATGTCAAAGCAAAAATTGGCTTCCAACTGACATTGATTTGCCATCCTAAATCATAATAACCATTCGACTTCAAAACTTTAGTTCATCATTGATATATTGCATAGAGTATTTTTAAGTTAGTTTTTTAGACCTATTTTTGAATTTTTTTAAATTCCTGCAAAAAAACTTTCATTTTTTTTTTTAAATCTTGAAAAAGCTTTGATGTGACTTCAAAATTTTTTGTTTTGACATTGATTACGTATTTATAACACATCCCAACCATAGTTCCTAGTATTCTTGTGTGATGGTGTACATGTGTTGGTAATGAACTGGACCTCCCAGGTCTGCCCAAAGGACTTCAGACTCTGAGCCAATAGTAAAAGGAAGAAGGAAAAGACGTCGTAAACGGTAAATCTTGATTGGAAACTTAAATTGAATTTTGTTGTTTTCTGTTTGGCTTGAAAAGTTGAAATTGGCAGAGTAGTCGATTAGTTTTAAATTGTGTTTCCCTGCACCCTTTGTTATTGTATATAGTAGTATAATATTATGTTTGTTCCATTTAAATGCTATATTTAGATTTGTTTTATTTTTCTTTAGGAATGACAACATTGAATTTTTTTAGAACTTGGTTTCACGATGTGAGAAGCAATGAATTCTTTGTCGTTACTGATCTTACATCATCTTCTCTCTATTTCCTGCCGGAACTGTGTCTGTATATACCTACTTCCAATACCATACTTACTCGGAAATAAAAATAAAAGTCCAATAAATCAATAATATGTCCTACATATTATAATATTGGATTTAAAACTAAAATTCCTTTTTTATTTGAGTGGTTTAAATAGTAAAATTTTAGATAGATTCATTATTCGTGTTGAGTGTCTTTGTCATTCCTTATATTTTCAACTTTCTTTAATATTTTCGTGTTGGTATACAACACATAGTATTTTGTAGTCACCATCATATTTTCTTTTGATTTTGTTTTGGTAATAGTTGAAACTATTAGCATGTAATTTTTAGTTTGTTCTTCACAAACCATTGTATGTAGTTCTACGCTCTCTTTCAACTTACTAATTTAAAAAAAAAAGTAGATTCTCGTCTGAAATGTTCAAATATTTTCTGAATGAATTTATCGCACAATCCTAACTACGGTATAACAAATAAATTAGTCTGTTGAGATGGTGTGGTATTACAACAATCAACATTGTGTGCTGTAAATACACGTCAGTCAATGTCTTCCAATGCTACTTGCTCATGCCTTCAGAATGACTTCAAGATATGAACCTGAGGCGTACGTACAAACGATACTTCTTAACAGCGAGTGTTTCTCCCCAGGCCTGAGCAACACCCCGACAAGGAGCTGTGCAACGTCTACTACGCCCCCCTCAACTTCCGGGACATCATGCTGGCGTCCGGCAAGCTCCCCCCGGATGCGCTGCCCGGTGACCTAGCCGGCCAGGACTGCATCCTGGGCCTGGAGTTCTCTGGGAGAGACAACAAGGGTCGGCGCGTCATGGGCATGGTTGCTGCACGCGGCCTGGCCACGGCTGTACTTGCCGACCCGGGTTTCTTGTGGGAGATACCCAACAAGTGGACTCTGGAGGAAGCCGCCACTATTCCCGTTGTCTACGCAACTGTGAGTTTAAGTTTTGTAGTTATTTCTTTAGCAAGGATTACTTTGTGAGAATCTGTCACAATCCCGAAATAAAACATTACCATACAAATACCCTTTCACTTGGTTTTCAAATCCGAAGGGTTGAGTGGTGATTGTCCACCATTATCTAGGGCATGAAACTCAGTTTCTAAGCTTGCCAATTGCCAGGCTTAGCTTTTCTTTCTTGCCATCTTTCTCTTGACTCTCGTCCATCAAGTTATTCAACTCTTTTCTGTCTTTCCACATCTTCATTCTTTCCAAATAGGCCTACTCCCATGATTCATCTAGCTATTCAACATCTTCAATCAATATTTCCCATCTTGCTCTTTGATGGGATGGGTCAAAGTCTTGTTTTTGGATCCTCTCCATTTCCATCCTCTTCACATATCAAAATTAGGTTGTCCCTTCTGAAATTAAAAATCATGCTCTTCTTATTCTATTACACCATTAGCTAATACAGTATTTATTCTTTTGCTATGGTCAATATTTTAAAGCATTTCTGGTTTCTACAGTAAAATTGTCAATGTTTCCTTGCTTGTTTCAGAGCTACTATGCCCTGGTTGTGCGCGGACGCTTGCGTCCAGGTGAATCTGTCTTAATCCACGCCGGCACGGGCGGAGTAGGCCAGGCAGCCATCGCCATCGCCCTTCACATGGGTTGCACCGTGTTCACCACGGTTGGCAGTGCTGAGAAGAGAGCGTTCCTCAAGGACAGGTTCCACCAACTGACTGACAAGAACATCGCCAACTCTCGGTCCACCAGCTTTGAGCAACACATCTTGCAGGTATGAGAGCTGGAAAAATATTGAAAATTATCTTTAAAAAATTATTTGTCATAATTCAGAGTAGAAACCCATACACATATTTTAAATTCGTCAACCTCTTTCAGGAAACCAATGGCCGAGGAGTGGACATTGTCCTCAACTCTCTCGCCGAAGAAAAGCTCCTGGCATCTGTACGATGCCTTGCGCACCACGGAAGATTCCTCGAGATCGGCAAGCTCGACCTCTCGAACAACAGTCCGCTCGGCATGGCTTTCTTCTTGAAGAACACGACCTTCCACGGGATTCTTCTCGACGCGCTGTTCGAGACGGACTCGGTTGATAAACAAGAGGTAAGCCTCTAGCTCTGGTCAGGTGTAGATTTAGTCTGCTAGGAAACTACTTTAAATTTATTAATTGACTTGTTGATATATTTTTACATAATATATAACCAAGTTATGTCTCTTTATTCATTTGCGTTTACAAACAAAATATGAAAAATAAATCAAGATTTTTCCTTTAATTTCAAATTTTAATCTCAAATAGTACAACTTTCTGTCGGATCCATCTCAAGCTTCATGTAATCGGTGTTCTTTAATGCTCAACCGTGCTAATGTGAACTGTCGTATTCAGGTAGTTCGTCTGGTGAACGAGGGAATAAAGAGTGGGGCTGTCCGGCCGCTCCCCTCAACCGTCTTCTCCGAGAGTCAGGTTGAACAAGCCTTCAGGTTCATGGCGTCCGGGAAACATATCGGCAAGGTCATCCTTAAGATCCGGCCGGAGGAACCCAAGAAGGTCATCAAGTCTGAGGTGAAACTAGTGTCGGCCATTCCGAGGACCTACATGAACCCAGACAAGGTCTATGTACTAGTTGGTGAGTGGCTATATACCTTCATAGTTTTTAGAGTTAGCTGAAGCAATTCTAGGCCAATTCTCACGTTCAAGATAAATAATTTTAATTGTTACGTTTTGTTTTGTTTGTTTTTTGTTAGTAGGCCTAATCCAAATTTATTGGCACACTTCAAGACAGTACTCCGCACATTATAAGTGTTGAGAACATTGTATAGTGTTCATCAAGATCGTGGAGCGCTAGCGGTTTCTTTCAAATCTTCATGAATAGGGTTCCCAATCATGTACTTGTCAAAGGTACAATAAGGCAAATGATTGCTTCGGCTGCCGCCAAGAATTTTGTGGTTTCTACTAAAGATGCTGAAAACATAATTTCAACCCTTCGGTAGGCCGGGTCAGGTAATACTTTGTGTGATGCGTTGATGGTCTAGTCAATGTTTTTATCCCATTTGGTGACAGTAGTAGGACCTGTGTCCGTGCGTCCAGTCAGAAGCTCTTTTGAGGAAGTTAAGTGGGCGTGTAATCCTTCATGAATAGAGCTCTAGAATGTGCTCTACGATCTTGACGAACACTATAAAATCTTAATAGGCCCCCTAGCTGAAATTTTTTTCCATTTAAAAATAATTTTTTTAAGGTTTAGTTTACAAGTTGATAATTATACTACTTTCTTAAAATTTAAAACAGATTCTGACTAAGCCTTATAATTTTATTTAACGTGAACCTATTCAGTTGTTAAAGCTGATTCAAAACTGATTACCTAGCTAAAGTATCCATGTGGGTGCTAGTATGCCTTTGCTACAACTTTCTTATGCCTTAAATCACGTCTTACATTTTTATGTGGACCTTTATTGACTATTAAAAATAAGTTCCACATAACCTTGGTACAGTTTTCTAGCTTATGAATGATTGTTTCAGGTGGTCTGGGAGGTTTTGGACTTGAGCTTGCAAACTGGTTGATCCTGCGTGGAGCTACAAAGATTGTCCTAACATCTCGAAGCGGCGTACGAACTGGTTACCAAGCTCTTTGCATCCGAAGATGGAGAGAAAGCGGAATCAAGATTCACATCTCGACCGCAGACGTAACGGAACAGAAGGGGGCTCAACAACTTATCAAGGAGGCGTCAGACTTGGGTCCCGTCGGAGGAATATTCAACCTGGCCGTCGTGTTGAGAGACGCACTGATGGAGAACCAAACAGCAGGAGACTACAAAACCGTAAGTTAATATTTCCAACTAAATTCATGTTACTCTGTTCAATTCTATGACTTAAATCATTTGACTGTAAATAAGTAATAAAATAACACATTGGAAAAATGACATTACAATCTGGTAATTTAAGTGTCATCATCTATTCATGTAATAATTTTTATTTGTATTCTTATTTATACTTGCTTTGCCTTACATTACAAAATGTCATACGCTCATAGGCCTACATACCTCATGAAGGCTTTAACGTTTCTTCTGCCAATATGGCCTAAATGCTTTTATTTTTATTGGGAGGTCATTACACGCAAAGGTGCACCTAGGTTCATATTTAAAAAAAATCTTGTAATATTTTCATACTAGTATTGCATAATTGAGAACCTAGTTCAATATGTGTATTCCCCGTGCAGGTGTGCAGACCGAAGGTGAACGGCACAAAGCAACTAGACGCCGTGACGCGCAAACAGTGTCCCGAGCTGGATTACTTTGTGGCTTTCTCCAGCGTGTCGTGCGGTCGAGGCAACGCCGGCCAGACCAACTACGGTCTCGCTAACTCTGCCATGGAGAGGATATGCGAAGCAAGACAGGCTGTCGGTAAGTTCTAGTTACTCACATGGTGAATGGTAGATCTGACGGCAAAGCAACCTAATCACTTGTCATTTGATATCTCAAAATATGTTGCCATGAAAAAACAGCGCATTAAGTTGAATGGAAATTAGTCAAATTACATGGTTTATTTTTATGTTTTTAAAGTAACTCATAAACAAAGAGGGACAAAAAATTAGGTACACTAGAATTAAAAACCTGAACACCAAATTGTAAACAGTATTTAAATTATATACACAATAGTGTTCTTGTAACTGTTTAGGCCTGCCCGGTCTTGCGATCCAGTGGGGGGCTATCGGAGACGTGGGCTTGGTGCTCGAGACAATGGGCAACAACGACACGGTGGTGGGCGGAACTCTGCCGCAGCGAATGAGCTCTTGTCTCACCACCATGGATCAGCTGTTGCAGCAGCCACACCCCGTCATGGCCAGCATGGTGCTGGCGGAGAAGGGGAGGGGGAATGCGGACGCGGGGGCACAGATAGGCCTTACCGACGCCGTTGCTAATATCCTAGGTAAGGGTGTTGATGTATTTATTTATTTTGAAATAAGCAAATCAACTGTTTCTAATCTGTACATCAGAACACAACCTATGGCTCGAGACAAGCATTTGCTATCTCAAAATAAAAAAAATAAATTATTTAGCCCAATTTAAAATTGTAATACATATATGTTGCATTGTGTACCTTCATGATGTTATTTGTCTGAAAAGTATGAGATTGCGTTCAACTATCAGTTATTTATTAATTGCTGTATAATAATTTAACACTTGTAATGCTTATTAGCAATTTTTATCCCTTGTGTTTGTGCCTCCCAGGAATAAAAGACGCCAAGAGTGTGGCGGCTGCGTCAACTCTGGCTGACCTTGGGATGGACTCACTGATGGGCGCCGAGATTAAACAGACGCTGGAACGAAACTACGACCTCGTGTTGAGCGCGCAAGAGATTCGAAGTCTCACGTTCGGCAGGCTCGTGGAACTGTCAACCGGTGATTCACCCGCCGAAGCTGAGAAGATAAAGTCTGAACCCACATCACCCTCCAAGAACGAACAGGTGACACCATTAAGACAACTTTATTCCCACCGTGCCACTGCGCAATTAAACAAAAATATAATAGAACCCGGTTACAACCAAAATAATTAATATTTAATATATTACCTAACAAAATTATAAATAAATATTAAAAAAATATATATGCTCAAATTTCCACGTCACTTTCATTTGGGGTGTAAAGGTTTTCCTCTTTATAAAGTTATACAAATTGTGACTAAATAAACCTTAAGTATAAATATTTTCATGCCCCTAATAACTAATCATCATCATCATAATCCCATTAAAAGGCACTTCCCACAACACATTGGCTCTGTCTTCCCCATGTGATGTTATGTCATCATCATCATTATCCATTACCGTTTCCTGCTTCTGGCAGGGTCAGCTTGGGTTTCGCGACCAAATTCTTCCACTTCTTTCTATCCTCCCACAATCGAGTCTGCTACATGCTCCCAGCTCTCTCCTCTAGTATGTAGGTCTCCTGATAATAAAATAACGCCCGGCATTGTACTACACAATGTTGTTTTGTTAATGAAGCTTAGATCTATGCCTGTTTTCCCTTTAGTTGTTAATTAATTTATTAATTTATTTCAAAATTGTATCGATATTGGTATTTCTTCTTACAAATGTGTCCCCATTACAGCACATTTTAAGGTTTTCATATTTGAATTATACTTCTACAATGCAGGTTATTGAAGTCACCTCTAACCATTTGGCAAACAGATTTGAAGCTGATAACTGATGTTCTCTGGCCTACACCATGTTTTTCCTCCGCTCTGAACTAATCGTGTTTCGGTCTTTGCAGGTACAATTCGACCCGAAAGCCGAGCTGATGCCCTCCGAGGTTCTCGTACAACTACCCTCGAAGGCGTCGAAGGGCTCAAAGGCGACACCCCTCTTTGTAGTTCACCCCATTGAGGGAGTTGTTCAAGCTCTACGCTCTCTCGCCGGCCAGCTGACCTGTCCCGTATGGGGACTACAATGCACCTCAGATGCACCGCTCACATCTATACAGGATCTGGCCACATTCTACGTTAAGGTACGACACGCACTATTGTGTGGATTTTGTTAATATATTCTAACTGTAACATTATTTATTTTTAATTAAAATTCCCAAAAGTTATAGTCTTAAACTAGGGCTGGGCTATGGCTCACCATTCTGTTATCAAAATTACACTCGTAAGTAACGACCCGGCTCCTCCACCAAATTATTAAAGAAACTTGTAATCAAATTTGAACTAAAAAAAGCATTTTTCTTGCAAATTTGTGTAAAAAAGGAGTAAACTCTTGTGTTTCTTAAAAAATATTCTCTCCATGTATCGTTTTCTTGATAATAGTGTTTTTTCAATATAAATTTTTCGATATTGGAGAGAATCCGTCTTCTTTCAAACACTCAGAGTAGAATTTATTCCATTCTCGGCCTAGTGGCTCAGTAATTTAATGTTTGCTACACACTCTTTACCATATTTTCTTCCCCAACCAAATCATTACTTACTTCCTTCTCCTTACAGAAAGTGAAGGAAGTCCAATCAAAGGGCCCCTACATGATGTGCGGCTACAGTTTCGGCGCATGCGTAGCGTTCGAAATGGCGTTACAAATGGAGGCGGGCGGCGATAGCGTGTCACTCTCTCTACTGGACGGATCGCCTGCATACGTAGCAACGCACACGGAGAATTACCGCGCCAAGCGAACAACCAGCGAGAAGGAGAACGAAGCGGACGCTATCACATATTTCATGATGCTCTTCAGCGATGTTGATTACCAGAAGGTATGTGGGTGGCTTGCTAGTTTTTTTTTTTTTTTTTACGTCTATCCTATTAATATTCTATCCTATGCTTGTTTTTTTTATTTTTTTCATTAATTTTATTTGTCTTTTATTTATTTAGGTTTTTTGGTATTTTTTTCCCAAATAATATTTTAAAAATTTTGTTTTAGTATTTATGAACTTAATTTTTTGCTAGATTGATTTGTGTAGGCCTATTTAAGTATTTTTTTCCTTTTTATTTGTGTCTGTTAGTCAATACACAACTGGAAGATGGTTGACAGGAAATGTCACAGTTTCAAACACATTTAAAACTGCTATTGCTATCCTAGTATGTATTATAGCAACAAATAATTATTATTAATCTTCATTCTTCAAACATAATACTTAATTTTCTGGGTGTTTCAGTATTATTTAAAGGTAATTATTTTCTTCTTAGCCATTTGTGTAATTGTGCTTTGTAGGGTACCCCCCGATCTTAAGGTCATGTACACGAAATTAAAAAAAATTAAGATTTTTTTACGATTACAAAGAAAGTGAAAAAAAAGTTTTTGTGAAGTTCGTCAATTATTTACTTTATATTGACAGGTCGTCACTTCTAGCACACACATTCTCATGAACATGTCAACGATCTCGGGCGCCGGAGATGCTCGTTTCTAATGTCCAGCTGTTGAAAATGCGCAATTTTTGAAGGAACTGATATTGCCGGAATACATAAATATCTCCGCCAGTCACTTATCGGACGATTACAATAAATAGTGCTGCGCGTGCAGCGAGGGCCTTCCATGTTCTCCGCGTAATGTTCGGCTGTCGTCAGCCGTCAGTGTTGGTGACGTCACTAACTCTAGCTCGACACAGACGAAATTCGAGCGCTTATTAATGACGTATCACTTACTGCCGCCGCTGCGCCCTGACGAGTGATGACTGACCGGCGGCAGCGTTAGTTGAGCGGAATTTGAGACGAAAAACAGTCAAACGAGTACCTGACAACTTATCACATTACCCAGGTTAATATCAATGCCCCCCCCCCCCCCGTTCACCCGTTCACAGCCCTACTTGTAAGGCCTTCTAATGAAAAAGATACATTTTGTGGGAACTCATTAGGGATTTGAAAAATATGTGAACTCAGACAGACCTAATAGGGAATATTCCACTTCCGCCAAATACTGTACGAATAGATTTTTTAGAAGAAGTATTTCGTCCCGATTACAAACATGTACTTTGTTTTTCCGTGAAATAATAATCCAGTGATTTATAGCCGTTTTAAAAGCAGCACTTTTTTTAAAGCGGCAAAAACGACTGTGACGTCAGAACTGTGTTGATCCAACGCCGTCTGGATAAACATACATCCAGACCAAAGATGTTGGAATAGTATTATAGTAGGATCGAGATATACATCAAGACGGCGGTGTTTTAAACAAAGCAGCGCCTAGCGTAGCCTACAGTAATGTAAACAGATGGCGGACATTTTACATTTAACGCCTAGCCAGAAAACGAGAAAAGTTGACATTGCAATCAAAAAACAAAACTGAAACAGTCCTAGGTCTAGGCCTAGACATAGAAAATTATTTATAATACAACAGTCTAGGCCAATCGTTCCTGTAGGATATAGGCATTGGTATGTGAATACTAAAATTACTCACTTGACAAGCCCTAGGCTTAACTTGCCAACCCTAGGCCTGCACGTTCATGTTCTGACACACATCCCGCACAAAAACCTTACTTTGATGACTAATTAAAGCCTATTGTAGATAAATAATACCATGATAGTCCTAGGCTATGCAAAAACTCAAGACAAAATGCTCGTTATTCTTTATCACAATGATCTCGCGAAATCTCCTGTCACATACGAAAAAAGAAAAACAAAAGACGGTGAAAATGTACATCCCTGTGGAGTTGTTTGTGTTGAGCGGATGGGCGAGCACCGCCGTCTGTATGTTAATATGCACAAATATACGTACATTTAGTTTCCAATTGGCCTTGACTCAACACAGTTATGACGTAGTACCGTCCAAAGATGGCGCACACGCTCGTTTTTGGCGCGCAAACTGGGGGACACATTTAATTCTTGTTTAAATTACACAAAAAACAATTTTTTTTTAATATAAAAAAGTGCAGTGACTATTAAGACATGAATAAGAATTAAAATAAAATATAAAATATTAAGTGGAATATTCCCTATTGCTTAGTAATAAGTAGTATTCACGGAGGGTAAACTTAGATTGAAACTCGGATGTTTGTTTCAGACGAAGCAGGAGCTCCTCTCTCTACCGAGCTTCGAAGCCCGACTCACTCGTTGTACGGAGCTTCTCAACGCCGTCTCAAAACACCCCTCGTCGCAGCTGGCAACGGCGGCCAAGTCCTTCTACTTCAAGCTGAAGGCAGCCGACCAATACCAGCCCAAGGCCAAGGTCACGGGAACGGTGACCCTTGTACGAGCACAAGACAACTTCGTCACGCTGGGTGATGACTACGGACTAACACCGGTACGTAGGGGCTTGTAACAAGCTTTTTTATCAATATGGGAATGTTAATTTGATGAAAAATATATAGAATTATTAAAAATTAAATATATATAAATATATCAAACACCCTTTTCCAACATTCGTCGGGTCGGGGGGTGACGAGTCACCAGTTTCTCGGGCTATCTTCTAGTGCTTGCTAGCCAGGCTCAGCACCCCTCATCTTCTTCCTCGTTTTCTTCCATAACCGGCATTTCTAATAATTCTCTCCACTTCTTCCTGTCCTCCCAGAGTCTTTCTTCATTAACCCTTTCCCATGTTTTCCCTCTTTCTTCGATGCTTCGCGTTATTTGGTCCCGCCATCTATCTCTTGGCCGGCCAACTCTTCGTACTCCCCCACATGTACGTTCAAATTCTCGTCTTGGGATTCTGTCTTGCTTCATTCTTCTTACATGTCCATACCACCTGAGTCTTTCTCTTCCTATTTTATCTTGTAGACTTTCCACTCCTAATTTGTTTCTTGTTGTTATGCTTCGTACCTTGTCTAGTTTTGTTATGCCCACCGCACTTCTTAGGAATTTCATCTCTGCTGCTTGCAGTCTGCTCTCTTCCTTTCCTCCTATTGTCCATGTCACTGATGCATATGACAAAATTGGGAGAAAGTACATTTTGTGTAATATCATTTTACATCTGTTTGATATTTCTCTTTCCATAGTAGTTTTCGTACGCTTTGGTAGAATTTGTGTGCTAGTATGATTCTTCTTGATATTTCTGCTGTTATTTTGGCATCCTTTGTCAGAATACTTCCCAGGTATTTGAATTCTTCTGCAATTGACAGCTCTTCTCCAAATGATGGGACAAATATCTATGGTAGCTTATGCAGCAATACTTGTTAAATTATGAGTTCAATCCTTGATAGATTAGATAAATAGCTAACTGCAAAGAAGTGTCTCACTCTTAGCTTGCAGGACAGCAATACTGTTCAGGTTGTACATTTTTATGTTAATAGAGTCGCTTGGGTATTCCTTCCCAAACTGTTCTGGCATTGCAAATAGTTATCAAGGATAATATCATCACCGCAATATAATTTTTCATTGCTTCTTTAAATAGGGAGAATCAAAATAGTAATAGAACTTTATTTCTCAATTAATCCTTTTTTCATCTGAATTCATAAATTCACTCTAGAAACTGCACTGAGTTTGTAACTGCCTGTGATTGACAACACATTGATACACACTCGGATATGTTCATATCTGCAATGATAGATACAAAAGGAACTGGAGCCAACAGTGGAAAGTATAATAATTTACCTTAATGCAATTCATCATCATTATTCATTATCCATAGCTGTTTCCTGCTTCTGGCAGGGTCAGCTTAGGTTTATCAACCAAATTTTTCCACTTCTTTCTATCCTCCCACAATCATACTGGTATCTCTTCCACATCTTCCCAGCTTTCTCCTCTTGCCTCCAAGTCTCCTGCTAGGATCTCCTTCTATTTCTTCCTTGGTCTACCCCGTCTTCTTCTTCCTTCTTCAATCCTTCTTTCATACATTTTCTTGGGCATCCTATTTTCCCCCATTTGTTTCATATGTCCATACCATCTCAACCGTGTCCTTTCCTATTCTGTCACTTAACTTCTCTATACCTAGCAATTCTCTAATGACATTTTTAAGACTTTTAGTTTCAAATCAAACTAAATTATGGTACATTAAAGCTCGGTCTTTGTAGTATCCCAGGGACGAGGTGTTCTACCTGGATTACATACTAATTAATCACTGTACACTGTTTAGCCAACTAGTCTGTCATTACGTCAGTTTTATTCAGAACCGGACATACGGTCGACATCAAACTACTACACTAGTCAGTTAGCAACACTAGTATCTAGTCAAGTTAGAGAGCGCTTCCGGGAAGCGGGAGCATACAACAATCCCTCTTTACAACAATTAAATAGTAATACAAATAAGAGTATCAAATATATAGTTGAAAATAGAATAACTAGTACATAATGAATTTATGAAGAATGTCAATCAAGTTCTTAAATGTAATCAAATGAAACCACAGAGTATAAGAATTGTCTTTGCTTAGTCTTGGTAACGTATAGGCAATCTTCGTTCCCTCTGCGGCCTGGGTTTCACCTGGACCGGTGATCTTGGGCTCTCGGGCGGAACGTCGGCTCGAACGACCTCCTGCGTCCCATGGTTCTGCACATCTCCATTTTGTAGAGCCTTGTTATTAAGCTCAGAAGGAATTTCAGGTAGGGAACCAGAGTGGGAATCTCTGGTATGGAACCTCTTAAAATGGGTAGAGTTCCGGGTATAGTGGGAACGGGCAGGAGGTTGAACGGTAATACCGTTCCCGTTCTTTGACACTACTTGGGTAGGGGTAGGACAGTAGGGAGTAGTTAGTTTGTTAGTTTTGTTTTGCTTCATCAAAACATAATCTCCTTTCCACTATCACACTTTCCTTAGCGCGTCGTGATTTATCTGCATATTCCTTCCCTTTCCATTTCCTTTCAAGGTCCCGGTCTCTGATTTCACCATCATCCACTGTTTTTGCCTCCCAAGTTGGTAACTTGTCTCGGATTTTCCTACGGTAAAGAAGTTCGGCAGGGCTTACGCCTGTAGTACAATGCGAAGTATTACGGTATAAAATTAGATACTGAAGTAGAATTTCTTTCCAATCTTGTCCTGTTGCTTGTGCAATACGCAGACGTTTTAACAAAGAACGATTTTGGCGCTCCACCTCCCCGTTAGCCTGCGGCCACAACGGTGTTGTGAAACGTAGAATCAATATTATTTTCTCCGCAGTATTTCTTGAACTCTTCACTGGCAAATTGGGGTCCATTATCTGACCTAATGGATGAAGGTAAACCAAACCTAGCAAAAATCGGTTTAAGTTTCTCGATTGTTTTCTCAGCGGTAATGGACTTCATGATGTCCACTTCAAAGAATCTACTGTAGTAGTCAATAGTGACTAGTAAGTAATGTCCTGATGGTAGGGTCCTAGAAAATCTACAGCTATGTCTTGCCAAGGGCGGCTTGGCAGTGATGTTGTACGAATAGGCTCCGGAACATCAGGTGCAGTGACAAGCTGGCAACCATGACAAGTCTTGACAAATGTCTCACATTCCCTATCAATCCCCGGCCACCATACCTTAGATCGTAATCTTTGCTTCATTACTGACATTCCCGGATGACCCTCGTGGGCCAATTCCATGGTTTGCTGCCTGAGAGCAACTGGCATTATCAAACGATTTCCACGCAAGATGATATTTCCTACCTTGCTCAGTTCAGTGGCAAATGCATGAAATGGTTTGCTCGAGTCATCACTCCAAGAACCCGATTCGAGACTACGAGATACAGACTGAAGCTCCATATCAGTTTTCAAAAGCATCTTCGTATCCTCCAATCTTAGTGCTACTGGTGTTGATGACTGAACTATGATTTGAAGACATTTCTCACCTTCAGCATCAAAAGTTGTCTTACATTTTCCCGGATCCAACAGCCTAGATAATGGGTCAGCAATATTAGACTTTCCAGGGCGATGTACAATGTGATAGTTATAGGATTGTAATCTTAACATCCATCGCTCTATCCTAGCACATGGTTTACCTTTTGGTGACAATATGCATTCGATGGGCTTATTGTCGGTGATCAGGTCGAAAGTATCTCTTCCATACAGGTACATATGAAAATGTTCACAGGTTGTTATCTCTCTTATTGATTCTGGGATCAATTCGATTTGGTGAAAAGCGCTGTCAATATCAAGTTTACTAAAGAATTTACTGTCCCTTAGATCAGGGAGTACCTCATCAAAACTTGGTATGTGATGTTTCTCTCTTTCCACCGCAGTATTTGCCTGACGCATGTCAACGCAAATCCTGACATCTCCATTACCCTTGGGGACGACCACGAGCTGCGAGGACCACTGCGATGGGCCATCAATCTTCTCAATGATATCTTGGTCTTCCAACTCTTGAAGTTTAGTTTCTAGTATTCTTTGAAGGGGCACAGGAACTCTTCTCAATGGTTGGTACACTGGTTTCACATCATGGTTAATGGGAAGTTTCATTTGAAAATCTTTCAACTTTCCCAATACAGGCTTAGGCTTATTAGGCCTTTCGATCTGATTCACTTGCAGGCCTATCTTCAAAACTCCTAGTTTTATTGCAGTCTCTTTCCCAAGAAGTGGCACACCCTTGCCTTTGATTACGTAGAACAAAGCGCTTACCTTCGGACCGGGTCTTACCTCTACATCTGCTTGGAATTTACCCAGGACAGTCAGGGGGTTTTTACTACCATATGGAAAGAGTGCCTTACTAGATAATGAAGAGCAGCAGTCAACTTTTTTTCCCTTTAAGCGAGTCCACGTTTCTTCATCTACTACATTACATGTAGCTCCTGAGTCAACCATAACCTCCAAACCAATTCCACCCACCTTGACTTTCAATAGGTCAAAAGAAACCGTTCAGCTGGTTAACTCTGGTCACTCCGAAAGCATAGTCGCGGCGATCTTCCGACTCGTCGTCTGTATTTGAATCGACATTAACTTGTCTAACCTTGCTTTTCTCTTTTTTTCCTGTGTTTCCTTTAGTGCGTTCCCCTTTTTGTTTACTTTTCTTCCTACAGCAAGCTCCAAAGTGCCCAATCTGATGACACAGATGGCATTTCTTTGTTCTTTGCTGGACACCCATCACTACCTTTCATGTGTCCCACATAGCCACATGCCAAAGCATTTTATTTTCTTTGACCTATCTAGGCCTAGGCTTACCTTGTTCACTACAGCTTGCTTGTCAGGCAGACCTAGCCCTAGGCCTGAGCTTACCTGCTCCAGTCCTAGCTCGCGTGGTTGGCATCCTCCCAAGATCGAGATGTGTCCAACACAGACTGTAGGGTCATATCTGGACCTATTTCGATTAAGTTTCTCTTGAGTTGCTTAGAAAAAACTTTGTCCAAATATTTGGTCACGCAGGTGTTCATTATGATGTGTCAACCCTACGTGAAGACCTGAAGCCTACCTAACCTCAAACTTTCATAGTCACCCTCTTGTTGGCATATGTGCACGGAACTTGAATCTTTTCGTAAGGATATTACTCTAGGTGTGAACTTAAACAGTAAACGCTGCGACAGCATCCAAATAAAATTGGAACCTCCATATTGCCCCTGCCCTGGCAGACTGTAAATACAGTCCTGTACATCCAGACCTGCTTTATGCAACAACTTTTGCCTTCTTTCTTTGAGGGTTTGTAATATGCACTTTCTGCCATAATATTCAAATCCCCTAAGCCAACGCGTCCAGCGTTGTCCCACTGTTGTCTGGTCACCTAGGCGAAGTCGAAAGCTGCACGCCGTTTTTACTCAGGTACATGATTGAACAATTTCCGGTGTCTAGGCTATGCAAACTGTTTATATAACTACCTTCCTACCTTCTTTTCAGATGTCGACATGCATTAATTTACCCTCCGTCGCCAATGTTATCCCAGGGACGAGGTGTCTACCTGGATTCCATACTAATTAATCACTGTACACTGTTTAGCCAACTAGTCTTGTCATTACGTTCAGTTTTATTCAGAACCGGACATACGGTCGCCCATCAAACTACTACACTAGTCAGTTTAGCAACACTAGTATATATCAAGTTAGAGAGCGCTTTCCGGAAGCGGAGCATAACAACAGTCTTGTTCTCTGGTGAGTCCCAAGACATTTAACAATGAAACTAAGCAATGTATTTCTTTTATTTCAGATGTGCAGGCAAAAGGTTCACATACACGCAATGGACGGCAACCATCGGCAAATCCTCCAGGGGGAAAGTGTCAAGAAAATAGCAGCAATTTTGAACAAGACATGGGATTTGTAAAAGAAAAGACTAAATCAACTATGCATTTATCATTTGAAATAACAAGTATTTTTCCTATTGTTATTAGTATTAGGAAAATGAACGGTCCATTTTTTCCTTAATGATTATGTACAGTTGTTAAGACTGAGCAGATCTGGTAAGAAATCATTAATTGCTATGTAATAGCAACAAACCATGGCAAACCGAGGCCAACTATAGACATTTATCCATGCCACATTTTTGGTAGACATGTAAAAACTATTTTATCTAAAGTAAATAGGTAAATGTGTAAGTACTGGTAGAACATTCACGTAGTAATGTAGATTTTATTGAAACCCTCGTAGCACTATTTTTCTTAGAAATCAATATAATATATTTATTTCATACTTTTATTTATGTCATTGACATATTAGTCACAAACTGTAGAAGTAATTTATTTTTCTTGTGTACATATTATTACTATAATTCATGTTCCTAAAAATCAAATTTTAGGATTCTTTCTGATGATACCTTCATAGTTTTTATTCTTCTTGAATTTTTATGTAACATTACTTGGATGTAATTGGAAAGCAAAAATATTGGTTTAAAAACTGTTGTGATATATATATATTTTGTGTATAAAGTGTATGTATAAAGTTTGACATATATGTATATGTATTCGATCTGTGTTCTGGCTTTTGACTTGAAACTCATATCAATGATAAATGGTGGATAATAATTAAAGGGTTGATTTGAATGAAATCACAGCGATTTAAATATGCGCTAGTCGGGATGTACATTCAAGAACGCACATTCTGACTAGCTTAGAATTTCCTCTCTTGTACATTCTCAATGCAAATATTATTTCTCTATTTTTTTATGCTTTTTTTGTATGAGTTAATAGACAAACACTAGAGCATTCCATCAGTGTCATAAGTAATCTAGGCCAGTTTAAAATGTGAAGACCTGTAGTAAGAGTTAAATTATACAGCAAAGATTAAGAGTGCCTTTGTCTTTGAGTGGAACACAGGGAACGATGTGATGTAATATAGTAAGTGAACGCTGTGTAACATAATTGCCGGTAACTGTACTCTATGGAAAATAAAGATGCTGATGAAACCCAGCCCAGCGATGACTCTGTCCTGGGCGTTGGTTTGTCGAGCGAGTTCAGAAAGATGTGTGCATTCTTTTCTCGGTGACGGGCTTTACTTCCTTCCTTACGACTGTGGTATGTCTTTTCTTAAAGATGGTGAACATTGTCTGATCTCCTTGGTTTCTTCCTCTACCCAGGATTATCTCTAT
Source organism: Sweltsa coloradensis (assembly GCA_024449915.1). Taxonomy (NCBI): domain Eukaryota; kingdom Metazoa; phylum Arthropoda; class Insecta; order Plecoptera; family Chloroperlidae; genus Sweltsa; species Sweltsa coloradensis. The sequence goes on from JAMZAV010001183.1 coordinate 149,689, forward strand.
TCTCATAGCTTTATACTCTTTATAGTTTATACTATACTGGCTTTGGCGTTACTTGGGTTGATATGGCCTAGAGGCTAGTTTAGTGTTGGTTGGGGAAAGATTGATAGAGGCTGGGAGCCAACAACTTACCTTGAAAAAGTTTGGCGGCTGTGTAGAGTTGAAGATCACATAAATATATACACAAATTACATTACATTACGACAAAACGTAACTCCGACGGGTGAACAAGGCTGTTCAAGCCGAAACGTTTCGTCGTAATGTAATGTAATTTGTGTATATATTTATGTGATCTTCAACTCTACACAGCCGGCGAACTTTTTCAAGGTAACCTGGCTTTGGCGTTAGTCATTTCTTCTAGAACTCAATCCAAATAAAAGTTGCTGGTACTAAAGCCAAATGGAGTGTGTAAACTTTCTAATATATGTTTGTTCTGTGTGTTGTGTTGTAATATGTTGTTTGTTCACAAAAGTGTTGTTGTGTGCATGGGGAAGAAACACTCCACATGACATCAAGTAATACACAATCGACGAATGGAAATTCGTTATACACATGAAAATCTGCCAGCAAGATTTAAAAAATGACAAATTATTGAAGCTCCTAAATTGAAGTAAGTTTTAAATTAATTAGCCAATATAAGAGAAGATTGAAGGCAAGATATACTGTATCCACAAGCTAACTCACTGTATAGATTATGTTGCATACAAAAACCAAAGCTTTCAGGAACTGTTTGCGAAAAGAAATACAGCATTTTGGTAGGCCTACATCTAAGAAATGGAATATTGATGACGACATAATAGCAACGTCAGGGCAAGTCTAACATACAACCAGCAATTGAACTAAACTAGCTCATAAAACTATTTCAAGGTTGGCAACAAAAAATATGGTAAATCTAAAAAAATACGAGAACAATTTTTTGTAACGCATTGAAATGAATGTATGACGATAAGTTGGGGTTAAAATTAAAACTTCAATTTCCTACATTTCGTGCTATTTATTTGAAATCTCGTATACACACGAACCGGAGTCCGTTCACTAATCAATGGTTTTGCTCATGCTGTTTCTATCTCGCTATGAAAGTAACCAACGTAGAGATTCTCTATAGATCGCTTCTCTGTCGACTTTCCACAAGACTTCATTCACGAAACAAGGTCACAATCTTCAATTTTAGAATATTACAAAATGTCTCCCACCACTCAAAACTACTCGAAACTACTTCAACCGATCTATCTAAATAACAGCTTTCAACTATCATCATAATAATAGAGTACATGGTAGAAAATGGGCGAGCCAAATGGGGTATAAGGTTGAATGATGAGTTAAGAGCAAAATAAAATAAAAGTGCCGGAGATTTGAGTACAGCTGAACGGGAAGAATGTCAGTGATGGACAAATGTATAGCAGTTGAGAAGAACGAACATGCTGCATAAGTAAAAGAGATATTATTGAAAGAATAATTGATTGACAAAAGATTGATTACTCCCTGATTTGCTGTTCCTGATTTTTGGCAAACTCATATTCGTTTGAGTGGGATCGTCTAATAAATCATTTTTTTTTCTTGTTTAATGATTTTTTTCTTTTTTCCTTTCTTTTTTCCTCTCCTTTTTTTCTTTTTTCTTTTCTTTTCATTCCCCACCATTTTTTATATTTGATTAATTCATTATTACATTTAATATCCTTTTTATTTGTTACCAAATATGTTGAGTTTTAATGCATTGTTGTTGTAATGCTACTATTTCAAATATTTACTTAAAATATGTAGTTTATTGTTGTGTCTGCATCTATGTAATTAGATTTATTTAGTTGTCCTCCTTTGTAAATCAGTTTTTATAACTGAATAGGATAAGACGTTAAATAAATAATTTAAAAAATAAAAATGCAAACAAAAGTGAACAAATGGAGAGCGAAGATTTTACTATAAAGATTGGTGGAGGTGCCGGGTATGTTCACATTCTTGTTTTTGGTGTGGCAGTGTCAACATAACATCCTTGTTATAATACGTACCGCATCTGGTGGTCATGTTCGTTTTTAATCATGAGACGTGACACATACACAGAGGGATGGATGGAGAAAATATGCAAATTATAGTGGCGCTTCGCTCCCTAACGAGAGAGAGAGAGGCACAGTGTTAAAATTGCAAGATTCAGGATCGAATATAAAATGCTAGTGTAGTTAGGATGAGCGAAGCAAAGAATTCAATTTCACTGACCCCCCAAAAAATTAGCTCGTGTGTTTTTTTTTTTTTGTATTTTTGTCTGTCTGTTTGCTCTCTACTGGGCAAATGGCATATGCGATCTTGATGAAAATTTGAGGGGAACTTCGAAATCTCTGAACCTAGACCTGCCACGTTTTTGGGTACCTACAATCGAAGAAATATTTCTTGCAAATATCGTACTTTTACGATTTTTGGTGCGAGATTTTCGTGACATTTGGGCCGATTCTGACCAAACGGGTGGGGCTACAACGTTCATATTTTACATGGACATTAAGGTTATGGTGATGAATTGCTTTCTGAAAGAAAAAAATGAAAAAGTTTCCTACAATCCATAGAATAAAGGTTTTAATATGAGTTTTTTGAGGTTTATAATAACAATAAGCAAGTAACAATAGAAACTTGACAACAATCACCTACAATGCATTCAAAAAGCCCTTTCAAAGGAAAAGTGGTCTTATGCAAACTAAAAACTTGCAAAAAGCTCATCCATCAACGCAGCGGGACTTAAGCGTTTTCCTAGTGGATAACAATAACAGATAAGCGAAGACTTCAATTTCACTGACCCCCCAAACAATTAAGCCCGGGTGTTTTTTTTGTTTTGTCCTGTCTGTTTGTTCGCGCTCTACCAGGCAAACGGCATGTGACCTTGATGAAAATTGGAGGGGACCTTCGAAATTTCTTAACTTAAGACTTGCTTCGTTTTTTGGTACAATCGAAGAAATATTTCTCACGAATATAGTACTTTTACCATTTCCCCCCGATTTTAAATGCGATATTTTCGTGACATTTTGGCCGATTCTGACCAAACGGGTAGGACTACAACGTTCATATTCTACATGGACATGAAAATACTGGTGATGTATTGCTTTTTGAAAGAAAATGTTGAGAAAGTTAGCCAGAATCTATATAAATAAAGGTTTAAATATAAGTTTTTTAGGTTAACAAGTAGCAATAGAAACTTTGACAACAATGACCTACAATGCGTTCAAAAACCACTTGCAAAATGTAAAGAACGGCCTTGTATTATACACGTAGGCCTACCAAATAGAACTGCTGATAATAATGTCAAGTTCGACTTCACCGGAGACATTACACAAGCCCAGGGGGATGAACGGAGGGATGCATAGAAAAGTAATGCATTTAGGCAAACACTACTGTACTAGAGAAACGCCAAAGTCGTTGATGGACGAGTGAGTTGGCCCATGTGTTGAGTACCCGGGAACATCCCCTTTCCTCCTATTATTGGATGAGCGTAGCGAGCGAAGCGAAGATTCCATTTAACTACACTGGAGAAATAAATCCGGGATGTTTTTCTTTTTTCTTTTTTTCCTGTTGGTATTTTTGTGTGTCTGTGAGCACGATTCCGGCTAAACCAATACTCCAATTGCGATGAAATTTTATGGAGACCTTCGAAATCTCTGAACGAAGAACTGCCACGTTTTTGAGCGCAATCGAGAAATTTTTTCTTATAAAAAACGCAATTTTACGATTTTTTTCGATTTTTTAAAACTTTCTTCGACCTCTAACACCTACATGCTTTATCCGATTGTAATGATTTTTTCACAGAACCTTAATTTTATGAATTAATATACTCGTGTTAAATTTGAGCGCAATCGAATAATTATTTCTTATGAAAATTGCAATTTTACGATTTTTTTATTTTTTTTAAAATTACGATGAATTAAAAAATTAAGTTAATTTTTATTGAATTAAATTTAATTAAAAAAAAAATCTTCGACTAAGTAATGATTTTTTTTCACAGAACAACAGAAAATCCGCGTAACACATGGCAGCTCAATGCACCAATTACGCTCATCCAACAACGCGGCGGGACTTAAGCGTTTTCCTAGTATATATAATATTTAACATATTTTGAAATGCATAGAACGTGGTTTAGTATACATCCCATATCACCCGTGGGCTAGGTCCAGGCTTATCCATGCCTCCCGTGGGCTAGGTCCGGGCTTGTCCATGCCTCCCGTGGGCTAGGTCCGGGCTTGTCCATGCCTCCCGTGGGCTAGGTCCGGGCTTGTCCATGCCTCCCGTGGGCCAGGTCCGGGCTTGTCCATGCCTCCCGTGGGCCAGGTCCAGGCTTGTCCATGCCTCCCGTGGGCTAGGTCCGGGCTTGTCCATGCCTCCCGTGGACCAGGTCCGGGCTAGTCCGTGCCTCGTGTGGGTAGGTTCGAGCTGTCTCCTAGGACTTCGTTCATTCCGTGGACTTGAGGTTCATCTGTAACTGAAACAGCTTCTCCTTTTCCAGTTCTGGGCGGCTAAGAATCCAGCTGGTCTCTTTTATGGTCACCCATCCTCCTTCTGGCCACGCTCGATGCTGCTTAACTTCTTCGCTCGGACTGCGCCCCCTCGTATCCACCAGGCTGCAGGCTGCTGACGAGAGTAGAAGTAATTTTCCACATATTTTACATATTCCATTCTTGCCTGGGGTGAACCCTGACCCTGTGACAACACTGGGCACGTGTACGACAGTTTACCATGGCTTTACGTTGCAAATAATTAGTAATTACTATTGCTTTTTTATTTTATAATATGTTACCATGTATTCATCAACGGCTACGGCGTAACTATCGGTATGTAGTTGACATAGCATAATGGGATAGAGTCGGCCTGGCGCCGAAAAGTCTGGGGTTCGATTCCCGACGGAGTTATTTTTTTAAATTTTTAAAGTCTTACGCTATTGCCGGGAGTGTTTGTAGGTATTTATAACAAGGCGAGAAAGTCTGTTTTATCTTTGATTGTTAATCATTTTATGCCATTACGTTTTGCTCAATGCCACAGCGAGATACAAATTTCGGCTTGACACATTTGTTTTATTTTATGCTAGAAAAACCAAGACATGCACATTGACATTGTTCACGTTATATTATATAAACACACACACATAACATATAAAATATAAATTAAATATACTAGCAGATACGATTGTTTTGGTGACAGTTATTTTTTATTTTATTTAATAGTTTATTTACATGTATATTTACATAGCTTACGGCGTATTAATCGATATGTCGCCGACATAGCATAATAGGAGAGTGTTGGCTTGGCGATAAATGGTTTGAGGTTCGATTCCCGACAGAGTTTTTTTTTAAGTCGTACGCTATTGCCGGGAGTGTTTGTACGTATTTATAACAAGGCGAGAAAGTCTGTTTTATCTTCGATTGTTAATTATTTTATGCCATTGCGTTTTGCTCAATTCCATATAGAGATATAAATTTTGGCATTACACAGTTAGGGTATTTTATTTTATGCTTGAAAAACCAAGACATGCACATTGTACACATTTTTATATTATATACATTGCAAACAAAATAAACACACACATAATATAAAATATCAATTAAACACATATAATCCTGTCAAATAAGATCGTATATTGACGTTTGGAGGAAAAATTGCGATGTCGCTGAATTTTTGCAGAGACCTTCCTTATATAATACTTATTAACATACTAAAACTCCCCTACAATCGGACTGGAGCTTCGGCCGCCATATTGGAAAATGGCAGCCAAAAGGTGTTTGTTATCGAATATCTCCAAATTGGTTTGAGATAGACTAAATATCTCAATGGCAAAAATATTCCCTATTTAATTCCCTACAAAACAGGTGTCTTCTATAGTTTTGGTAGGGGCAAAGGTTACGTCACAAAATCGTGGTTTATATGTTGCTCATTGGAGTACCAGCTTATTTCCAAATTTTTACGCCCAGCATCAAACAATGCCCGGTAAATCCGTAAAAAATCGATTTAAATACAAAAGGACTTTTGTACGGGGTTCATGAAAGCTACCATTAGTATTTTAAAAAATCAGGTCTGCGAAATCGAATTTTGCATTTACCCGGAATTTGACTTTTTCCATTGTTGGCATTTCCTCAAAAATGCCCTTTTTGACTGTCCATTATTAAGCACTAAATAGCATTGGAAGAAAAATTCTTTCTGCGCACATTGAAATGACTTAAATAATGATCCGATTACAACTAAAGTTTAAATCCAATATGGCTGCTAATTTCTAATATCAACAACATCAAAGTGAATTATGTAACAAAAAGAGTGTAAAAACAGCACGTAAACAGTATTCATATTGTGAATATAAGGAATAAGCAGCCATATTGGATTTAAACTTTGGTTGTAATCGGATCATTATTTAAGTCATTTCAATGTGCGTAGAAAGAATTTTTGCTCCAATGCTATTTAGTGCTTAATAATGGACATTAAAATATGGCATTTTTTAGGAAATGCCAACAATGGAAAAACCCAAATTCCGGGTATATGCAAAATCCGATTTCGCAGAACTGATTTTTAAAAATACTAATGGAAGCTTTCATGAACACCGTACAAAAGTCCTTTTGTATTTAAATCGATTTCTTACGGATTTACTGGGCATTGTTTGATGCTGGGCGTGAAAATTTGGAAATTAGCTGGTACTCCAATAAGCAACATATAAACCACGATTTTGTGACGTAACCTTTGCCCCTACCAAAACTATAGAAGACACCTGTTTTGTAGAGAATTAAATGAAGAATATTTTTGCTACTAAGATATTTTGTCTATCTCAAACAAATTTGGAGATATTTGATAACAAACACTTTTTGACCGCCATTTTCCAATATGGCGGCCGAAGCTCCAGTCCGATTGTAGGGGAGTTTTAGTATGTTGATAAGTATCCTTTAAGAAAGGTCTCTGCAAAATTCAGCGACATCGCAATTTTTTCCTCCAAAAATTCTTATTTGACAGGATTAATAGGGTTACCGATTATTATAAATACATACGGCTAGACTAGTGAGCGAACCATGTGTTGAGTACCCGGGAACATTTGCATCCCTAGCCTAATAGTCTAGGAGGAAAGACCCATGCTGTCTAGATCCAGCCTGAGGTAGGGGGAGGAAAGGGAATGTTCCCGGATACTCAACACATGGCTCGCTCACTCGTCTTACAACGACTTTGGCGTTTCCCTAGTTTCGAATATAAAGGACTTTCACCGGAAAAGGAGTTTTATTAATTCTTATCATCCATAAACAAAAAACCTACAAAACCTTTAATGTTTCTATTAAAAATATAAAAGTCTTTCACCCGAAAAGGAGTTTTATCAATTGTTATTGATATAATAGTGTTTAAAATAGAAAAACATATAGAATAGAATTTAAAAACAAAAGGTACCCCGACGGAGATTTGAACCAACGATTTCTCGTAATCCATTTAGGCCCTGTTGTTGTTGTTGTTGTTGTGTGCATTTAGGCCCTATATCCGTCTACCCTCCATAGTGCAATGTCACGCCATCTGACAGCAATTTTGAAAACTACATGCAACTGATTTGACCATAGATATTGAACACCTATTGTAGGCAAGAATAGGTGTTCAATATCTACGGATTTGACAGAAGCTATTAGTTTGATATCTGCGTTTTACAAGCGGTGTTTTATAAAAATCGCTAATCGAGAAATTATTTTAATTCCACAAAGCTTGTTATCCTAGTATACTGTAGAAAACATTGTTTTTCCGTTTTACATCCGAATCTTTTCAATGCACAACTTATTATTATCCACATTCCAATTGTCATATTATTACACAAAACTATTTTGTCAGCCGCAGTCTTACCACATAAATCAATCTAAGCTTTCTTTCCCACGAAACACTATAAATATGATTAAAGGGGTATTCAGCCGCTAAACTCAAAAAATATATTTCATTCAGGCTAAACTAATTATGAATTTAGAAACTAGGAAAACGCTTAAGTCCCGCCGCGTTGTTGGATGAGCGTAATTGGTGCATTGAGCTGCCATGTGTTACGCGGATTTTCTGTTGTTCTGTACAAAAATCATTACTTAGTCGAAGATTTTTTTTTAAATGAAATAAAATAAAATAAAAATTAATTTAATTTTTTTAATTCATCGTAATTTTAATAAGAAATAATTATTCGATTGCGCTCAAATTTAGCAGAGTAATTAATTCATGAAATTAAGGTTCTGTGAAAAAATCATTACAATAGGATAAAGCATGTAGGTGTTATAAGTCAAAGAATTGTTTTAAAAAAGAAAAAAACCCGTAAAATTTCGATTTTCATGAGAATAAATTTTTCGATTACGCTCAAATTTCACACGAATATCTTAATTCATAAAATTAAGGTTCTGTGAAAAAATCATTACAATCGAATAAAGCATGTAGGTGTTAGAGGTCGAAGAAATTTTTTTAAATCGAAAAAAATCGTAAAATTGCGTTTTTTTATAAGAAAAAATTTCCCGATTGCGCTCAAAAACGTGGCAGTTCTAAGTTCAGAGATTTCAAAGACCTCCATAAAATTTCATCGCAATCGGAGTATCGGTTTAGCCGGAATCGTGTTAACAGACACACAAAAATACAAAAAGAAAGAAAAAAAAAAAAACATTCCGGATTTTTTTCTCCAGTGTAGTGAAATGGAATCTTCGCTTCACTCGCTACGCTCGCTACGCTCATCCAATTAGCAGAAAAATTATTGGGTCTACCATGACCCGATTTTTTTTGTCAAACTTGGTATTTTTTTAGCTAGGTCAGCTCATCGGCAAAAAACTCCCATAATAAATAAAATGGGGACGATCTTTATACCCCGTGACCTTGGAGGATTCTGATCGAAAAAAATATTGGCCATTATTGAGATATTTGACAGCCTACAGCCATGTGGTTCGGTCAAAATATGCTGATTACGAAGAAGGGGTGTGATTATGGAATGCATATTTTTGGGTGTTTGAGAGTTTATTTGTGCACAGTTTCAAGACACGATGTTATAAAGGGCCATTTTAGATTGGTACGATGATCTAGTATCTACGTGGAACAAAAAATAAGCAGGTTAAAGACAAATTAAGAAATTTCACAAAACGCCAATTTTCGAAAATTTCTGGCTTAAAAAAATTGAAAAATTTGGGTAAAATTACAGTTACTAGATATAATTTTTAAATTGTCATTTTAGTGTAGTATTATACTATAAATTATGTGGTAAAAAATATGTTTTCGGGTAATATCCCCTTAAATGAAATTATAATAATTTTCTGGGTACTTGTGTAGTTGGTGTGACCCAACTTTTCAATACCGTTTTTTTCAACTAAAATCAACATAAACACTCACCATTGATGAAATAAGTCAAGAACAACTCATTGTGTACCATTTTTACATTCCAGCACCAAAAATCTAAAATAGAATCATCACGTTTTTGGTGTAACCGTAACAAAATAAAACTTCAAAACCTTTAACCTCGCTATTTTAAACGAAAGTACTTTTCCATTAAAAGTCATTTTCTGTTTTAATAGCGACGTTAAAGGTTTTGTAGGTTGAGTAAAAAATATATATATATATAGGGGGCCTATAACCAATATATTTTTGAAAAGTTGGGTCACACCAACTACACAAGTACCATTTTCTGTTTGTACAAAATATAATCAATTATATTATATCACAATATTATATTATGACATTTTTGTTAAAAACGTTAGCAACTAACAGTCTCGAACGATGTATTACGAAACTTGACATTAAAAAAAATGAACCCAAGTCATATTCGATCTCCAATTGTCATGTTACTTTCCAGCAACCATAACCACTCGGCAAATCTTGAACTGGAAACTTACGTGCTGTTATCGCTACAACTAAATCATCCAAAGTGCTTGTTATTTGAATAATACAAGTATAGTATCTTCTGTACAAAGGGCTTTGACTTGCTTCTAGAAGCTTGGATACGTCATCATCAAGTTAAACCGCGAAAACTTCCGCCAATGTGCCAGGGGTCGTCAGAGGTAGTGGATCGAACCAGCGTGAGCTCCGTAGCTGCTGTGCCTTGATAACCGCGAAGCGCTTTATTAACGTGAACCTTTCAACTTGTTGATTTTGATTGAGTTATTAGTGACGCGTTATGACGAACGATTTAAGCTAAAATCTGTGTTTTTAAGTTTTATTATATCAACGTGAATATGCTGGGAGTTCACTGCTCGCCTCGCTGTGGGACATGGCGAACCTAGACAATGAGTCAACACCTCAACCCGTCATGCGTCAGTGTTTATGGTAAGTCTTGAATTTATTATTTGTGTTTCAAAACCTAGGCCTAGTATTGCCGCAATTAATTGCGTAAATACTTAATTAATGCTCTATGTAGCGTCTCGAACTAAATTTCATTTTAGATTCTAAATTGCTGAACTCTGTTGGGCTGGGCGAATCCACTCATACGGTCATACCTAAGTAGAAAACGTCTTGAGATAAGAGCTTTGTTCGCCTGTCCAACACTTTACACTAGTGTAAGTCAGTGTAGACGAATGGCTGTTTTTTTGTGTCAGTGTAAGTCAGTGTAGTTAGTATGTGGTCGTTTTTCTGTACTTTCAGTGTAGCACTAGTGCTGCCAGTGCTACACTAGATTACACTGGCTACTTTGGTCGTGTAGGAGGAAACTATACACTAAAAGTGTTGCGTGTGTTTTTTTGTGGGCAACACTCGGTCTACACTGACATACTGTTTCCTTTAAAAAGAAGTACTTCTGCCGTACACTGCTCAGTGCACGTGTAAAACAGTGTAGCACTAGTGGTGGACAGGCGAACAAAGCTAAGATATACTAGCTAGGGTAAACATGTGTAGCTTGCTATATTCTAACTGTAGAATTCACAATGATGTTTAGATATGTGTTACTTCCTAACCTAGCTACCAGCAGGGCCTCCTCCCTCCACCTATAATGCACAGAGCCCACCCTGTCGGCGCGGTACTCTTTCGGATGGTATGCCCCAACTTTACAACACTACGCCAACATGGCGGACAGTACTAACCTTTTTCATTAAAATACTCCACCTACAAAACCTTAAACGTTGCTAATTTAAATATAAAACACTTTCAAAGGAAAAGTACTTTCGTTTGAAAAAGCGACGTTAAAGGTTGAATTGTTTTTAGTGAAAAAAAAAACAGTGTTTAAAAGTTGGGGCATACCATCCGAAAGAGTACCGGCGGCGCCGACGCTATCGACAAGCGAACAGTGGCCAAACAACGACGGCACAATAGTTTCAGTTGTGATAGTAGCTACTTCATTGTGTAAAATTAATTATACATACTTAAAAAAGTGACTGAACATACAATTGAACAACTGTATGTTGCAGTTTATCGTTAAATAATTGACATTTACGTGTGTTGACTAGTGGTCGACAATTGTATCTGATAGGATGGTGCTTTCATAATCAATTTGTTATTAAATATGAAATATTAAAAATTATATGACTTATAAATTAATGTATGTGTGTGTGGGGGGGGGGGGGGGTACTCATCGTCCGAATATTTTACTGCTTATAGATAGCAAGCAACAGCCTTGCGAGTTGAGCCCAGCCACTGGTGAGCAAATAGTTTGTTGTTTTCTCTGTAATGTAAGTGACTTATCAGGGAAGGTGTTAAGATACAAGCCGGGGACCGAGGCAGGTCTGCGAACTACGACCACAACACCTGACACAGACGGACTTACTCATGCCGCGTACTGAACCCAGCCTAGCACAATGCAAGGACGCGCTGACTAATATCATGCCTGATAAGAATTGCCAGAGGGTCGAGCCCAATAAACATGTTTTCTTGTCAGATTCGGTGTAGACTGGATCATGTAATTGCAAGGGTTCTGTTTACCTCGTCTTCGAAATTAGAAACATTGTTTAAGTTTAAAATATTATTGTTCAAGTCAATGTAGAAACGTTATTTTACAATATTTATTGTTTTTTTGTTGTTGTATCTGTATGATTGCCATCCAAAGGACTAATGCGCATTTCTCATGTTAATATTCTTTAAACAGCAGAGACTTCGATTCTATAGGTCGTCGAGTCGATACCAGCCGCCGACAATCCTGACTGAAGTTGGTTCCTGGACGGCGAATGCTGGAGGGGGTCTGTTTTTATTTATGTTTTTGGATCTGTTTCAGAGCTGCGTGTGACACTTCATGACACGGGATGATCATCGCATTGGAGTCTTGAACTCTTTATTATTATTGATCGATTTCAAAAACTAAGATTAAAAGATTTTATTGGATGAGCGTAGCGAGCGAAGCGAGCGAAGCGAAGATTCCATTTCACTACACTGGAGAAAAAAATCCGGAATGTTTTGTTTTTGTTTTGTTTTGTTTTTTTGTATTTTTGTGTCTGTGAACACGATTCCGGCTAAACCGATACTCCGATTGCGATGAAATTTTATGGAGACCTTCGAAATCTCTAAACTTAGAACTGCACCGTACGAAAAATCGAAAAAAAAAAAAAAAATGAACCACCTTTTAATGAAATTTTAATAATATGACACCAAATTACGATGAATTAACAAATTTGTGATTAATTTGTAGCGACCCGACCCCCGTGCCATTTTAAATCTAGGCGCTTCACGTTGTAACACGTAGGCCAACTTGATTGCGAGCAGTCACGCGCATGGCAAGCATCAGTTAATCTTTGTACATACCCTGTTGCAAGTGCCATCCTAACTAAGGCAAACACCCGTTTGCAAAAAAATCGCTCGCGAAGCGAAGATTCCTTTCACTACACGGGAAAAAAAAAACCCGGGAATGTTTTGTTTTTGTTTTTTTTTGTTTTTTTGTTTTTTTTGTGTCTGTGAACACGTTCCGGCAAAAACCGATACTCCGTTGCGATGAATTTTTTGGAGACCTTCGAAATCTCTAAACTTAGACGCACCGTAAAAAAAAAATCGAAAAAAAAAAAAAAAAAAATAAACCACCTTTAATGAAATTTAAATAATATGACCCCAAATTAGATGAAATTAAAAAATTTGTGATTAAATTTGTAGCGACCCGCCCCCCGTCCATTTTTTAAATCTGGCGTTTCACTTGTAACACGTAGGCCAACTTGATTGCGAGCAGCCCACGCGCAGGGCAGCATCAGTTAATCTTTTATACATACCCTGTTGCAAGTGCCATCCTAAAAAGGCAAACACCCTTTTTGAAAAACGAAAAGTGTTTGTGCGTCTAGTACAGGTTAGAGGTATAAACAAGAAAAAAAATCCGGAAATGTTTGCCACTGAAATTAAAACCTAAGTAGGATGCCAAACAGCAAAATAACCAAAATGCCCCTTTTCTAAACAAGCAAGCTTGGCGCCTAGTCGCCTAGGCCATAATAATGAAAGTGTATTTTATTTTATATGTTATGCATGTGTTCTGTGGAACTCTTTGGTTTGGGGATGAAAAAAAAGGAAGGAAAACCCCAAAATTTAGCCTTTCTATACTGAATAGTAATTTGTTTTTGTAAATTTGGGGCAAGCGTATTCCATCCGAGATGTGCGCGTTATATTTTCACCCCCCCCAACATTTGCTCGGCAAGTTTCGGTTTCCGGCCGGCATCCTCGGGGCACCACCGACGGGTCCAGGAGTCCAGGGGTTCCCAAACCCGGTGGTCCGGGGACCATTTGGGGGTCCGTGAAGTTTTTACAGGGGGTCCGCGATGGTAGAGGAAAGATTACATTTTTATGTATTTTTCATTTGAAATTTTATTATTTCGTACATTTTTAACACCTGTTATTTTCTTTGCTCTTTGCCGAAACTTGAAAATTTAAAAAAAGGGAACTAAATTAAACATTGTCATTAGCATACCTCAAAATTCTGTTTTGAAATGGTTTTTGATACCACATAGTACCTAGGCACAGATAAAAATAAAAAAACCCTCCTTGTTTCCAAAACCAAAACCAGTATACCCGTATCGTACCATATTTAATATACGTGGTTTTTTTTATTAAATAGTTTTATTTGTTTCAAAAAAAGAAAAATTATTGATAGTACTCGATCCCTACCCTATTTTTAACTGAATTTTATTGTTCTTTTTCCTTTTATATGACGCCCCCCCCCCCCTCCCCCATAACTATAGGGCCAAATTTTAAAATTGTTGGTCCATCCATTTATGAGTTTAAAGGTGGTCCATGTGAAACAAAAGTTTAAAAACATGAATAGCCAACTAGACCTTCAAAAGCAGGCAGGCTCCGCAGTCGGGGAGCACAGTTACTTGTCACGCTTCGTCGTTCGCGAGTGAAACCCCAGCGCACCGAAGCTACCCTGCTTCAAAACTGCGTAGGACTCCGGTGGTAAAAACCAGCCATGTTCTACCCGCGGGGAAATAGCGTTGATGGGGAAACCCGACCCAGTTCAAACGACAGCCTGCACTTCAATTTTTACGTGTCACGGCTTGACGTTATCGGGGCCCTTAGAGAGCGCACATCAGGACTTTTTTTTTCAATAAATAACTTTTTAGTGTCGTATGTTTCCCAACTACATAGAGAAAATTTCAGTGTTCATGTTTTATTTTCTTATTTCAATTTTTGCCCAAGTTTGGGACTTGTAATTGTTCCCGTCAATTCGTTTTATTTTTTTTCCTCCTCTGCCAAAGAGGGCTTTGTACTGTGGGTTAATAACCGTTGTTTGATTTTAAAATACTTTGCAAGTTTTTTTCAACTGAAAACATTTCTCAGTTATTCCTCTCCAGGGTAGGGAGTCCTGCCACAGGGTCACCACCCCCACACACTTTACACTCTCCAAAGGGGGGCTATAATCGCCCGCCTTTGGGGGGCCGCGGCTTCCGACCCGAGGGGAGACACCACCCACACACTTTGCTCTCTCGAAAGGGGGGCAGTAATCGCCGCCTTCGGGCGGCCCCGAGCATTCCCCACCCCCAGGGGAACACCCCACCACTTTACACTCTCCAAGGGGGGCTGGTAATCGCCAGCCTTCGGGGGCCGCGAGCATTCCGACCCGGGGGAACCCCCCCACAACTTTTACACCTCCAAAGGGGGGCTGAGTAACCCAGCCTTCGGGGGGCCCCGAGCATTCCGATCTGGGGAACCCACCCCACACTTTTTACACTCTCCAAGGGGGGCTGAGTATCGCCCGCCTTTGGCGGCCGCGAGCATTCCGACCCAAGGGTAAAAAAAATACCTCACTCACCGCCTATGAAGGGACAAGTTTCTTTAGTTTACCCCCCTGAATCCTATCTCCGCCACCATTTCTCCCTGAACGTGCCAGGGGTTTTGGGGGACGGGGGCCGCTACAATTTTGCACTTCTTCTACTTGGGGTCACTAATCTGAGCTTATTGTTTGTTAAAAGTTACTGTAAAAGTGTAAATAGTCCTAGGAATCTATTCGGCTAGAACATCTGAAGACGACTTCAACCAAACAGAAAACGAGCAGGGGTAAAAGAGGGAAACAACTCCAGATACATGAGATGATGAAGCTACTTATTACACCATACTCAGAGGGGGGAGAACACCCCCAACTTGTATGACATCTTTGGACCGTAACAGAAGTTTTTTTCGTCTTTTTTATAATTAAAATAAAATTACTGGAGGTTTAAACTTGTTTTTTGGGTAAATGAACTAGTTTCTGCACGCGAGAGATCTTCACCGATTGTCTGGGATAAAAAAACAAACCCAAGCTCGTGATCATTTTATATTTAAATTTTACTCTAATTTTTTTTTATGAACATAATTTTTGTGAATTATTTTTTCAAATGAAAAGGGAATTTTTTTAACACCTAGAAAAGAATATATTTTTTTAAATTTTTTAAAATTTTTAGCGGTTTTTTTTTTTGACTTTAGCACTCTTCTCTCGATCGATTCTAAAAGTGTATGTACTTTCGGGATTCCCGAGGGCTGAACTCTCCGGAGAAGACATCATACCAATACCACCTTGATCACCGGAGGGCGGACTTCGAAGGAAAAATACCGACTCCAAACGACCCAAAAATACAAATGGAAAATTCAAAACTCAAGGGGAAACAAACCAGGTATAGCAAGAGTTTTCTTTTTTTTTATACTCTAAATTAAAAAATTAAAACTGTTTTTTTTTTGTAAACGGGGATATTATAACCGGGTAAATTACTCTCCCCCCCCCCCCCCCCCCCCCGTTAAACCGTCTTTTCCCTTTAAGATCATTTCCGTTGGAGTGAGGTACCAAAAATTTAAAAAAAACTGTTTTATATTCACTTGAACCAACATCATTACCTATTTCTTATTTGTTTTACAAAATTGCATCATTAGTAAACCCGAGTACACCTTAAAAGCAACAAGTAAAGAATGGCTTCTCTTTCCCTTTAGGATCTTCGCACGAACACAATGAAATACCGGTCTTAACACATGAGTGTTCAGTTTGGTTTTTTCTTTGACAAAATTTTAGCTATTTGTTATTCATTGCTCAATTGACGTTACCGTACCTATCTACTTTTTTCTTTTTGATGATAAAGTATATTGTCACGTCATTATTATTTCAAATACTGTGTACCAAAATATGTACTACATAAATGTTCACTATTTAATTGCAAAATGTTGTTTTTTGTACAGGTCTACAAGAGACGGACGGACGGTGAAGGCAAACTTCCACTACCAACACACCAAAGGCTGTAGAGGAACTCCAAGCTTTCGGTTTCAGCTAGCACCAATTGAGCAAGGGCCAAGATAACGTCTTCCTTCACGAGATACAAGAGCGAGCTCCAGCTTGCTTCACATCTGAACCCAAATATTTCAACTTCAGGGGGAAACTGAATCTCTCTCAGGTAACGTAAGATTATTTATCTTCGTTCAATGGAACAGTGTTGGCTCGAGCGCTAAGCGCTCGACTCTGATTCGGGAGGTCTCTGTTTCAAATCCCGTCGAGACCAGCAATCCTGACTGAAGGTTTTTTCCGAGGTTTTCCTCAGTCGTTAATGCGAATGCAAGGGATTGAGTCCTCTTAAATAGCCCTCGGACATCCCTTCACAATTGTTCTATCCGCAATATACCTAGTTAGTCACCTGAAGAGGGTCACACCGGTTAAATCTGATGTGTATACCCTACAGCGGGCATCCTACAAAAATTTATTTATTTTTATTACTTTGCTTATGTGAAATCAAATAAACTACTGTACTTGACTCGAGTAAGCTTTCAATTCAGTTCCAAAGCAGTGACAAATTTGAATTTTGATTGAAATAAAACAAAATAAGTAAACAAAATTGCTTCGGAGGACAATGAGCGAATCTTAATGTAAACAACCATAATAATTAAGATATTAACATAGATGCTCTGTATTTCCCACAGGATCATCGTTGTTCAGCACACATGTGAAGCCTACGAATTATGACAACAGTATTGTATAATAAGTTACGAAATAAGTGTCATTATTTACAACTCGCAATAGTAAACTACTACAATACAATTTTTAAGATCCTCTTAGTTTACTGATGGAAAATATAGCATAATTTTAACCCGAGAGTAGTCACGTGTGGTCTTTTAGGCCAACTTTTTTTTTCAACAGTTGGTATTGTACAGCGCGCATGCGTGGCTTGTCTAGTTTTGCCTACCTTCCCAAATAGATTTGTGAAGCCAGTGTGCAATACGTGATTCAGTGTTCTGCAGAACTTCATCTAAGATAAGAGGTCCTGTTCGGTTGCTTGGTCTTTTCGACCGCTGCGCGACTACTAAGGGAGGCAAAAATATGCATACTCAATCACTATTATGAGACATGTATTTTGTTATTGTAGGTTAATTATTCTTCAACATACAGTGTTGGCATAATATTACTGTCTTGGTTTACTAATAATTTGAATTACATGGTGTTTCAAAACATATTTTTATACCTTTTTGTTGGTTTGCAACAATCTGTGTTTGATTGATTATTGATTGATTATTTATTGATTATTGATTGATAATTGATTAATATAACCATGTATGCTGTCACATATATGATAAATTATCTTATATTGGTAATCAAAACGTCATCCTAACGCTATTAGCCCATAATAAATAAAGCGGTCTAAAGGACCGGGCGCGACTACTTACGTTACAAACAGGGGCGCGACTACTCTCGGGTTAAAATAAATTCAAGGGAACATAAATGTATATGTTTGCATCATAGACATCCTATATAATTGGCTAGACCAGCAGTCGGTGGTCCACTTCCGGTACAATTAGAAGCCATCTTAAAATGACAGTTTACATGTTAATCAAATGGGAGCGATTTGTGGCCAAATAGTTCTCAAGATTGCCGCCAGGTTGACAGGTAAGCATACTAGCCTTTAACACCAAATGATTACTAAATTCCCTTATGCAATCACTTCGTATTGTTTCTTTTGTTTAATACCATGCTGCACAAGCTAAAACCATATCAAACAATCCAGTAAAATACTTTATTGCATTAAAAAAGCATAAATTAAAACACCAAATCGCCATCTTGAAATGGGCCGGTTGAGTCTTCAATTTGCTACGCTCGCGCCTGTGCGGAGGTATAGGAGACTGCTAATCTAGGGGTTTAATATCAATGGTTTGGATATCTCATATATTTTTTATGCCAGTGTTCACATTCTCTATATTTGCTCATCGAGTGACTCCTTATCACTTTCTAAAGTGTTTCTCATACATTTTGATTTGTAAAAATTAAAAGTATGCTGTTATGTTCTAGGACTCGGTGAGAGACTGAATCTCGGAAGACAACTTCAACTGAAGAGGATAGCAAGCTCTCAGCGCAGAACCGACACCAAACATCAAGGACAATGAGGGACATTCAGCACATACAGGAATCCCGACTCCAGCTCCCAGGCAGCAGGACGGATCCTGGACTACTTCTTCTCCAAGTCAATGTATCGTAAGGTGCAAGTCTCATTCAGGTATGCTCTACTTCACATTAATCTAGTAATTGACTGAACACCCAAGTAAGTAGAAGGAGTGAACGCTTTGGACGAAATATAATCATGGGAATATGTTTCGGTACTATTTGTTTCACAAATCGGATCTATCTAGTCAAATTCATTGCTGGGGCATTTTCTTTAGACAAAGGCACTAGTGTTACTGCCCTGCGAGAGATCATTCTAAGTGATGACAAACTAATTCCAAGTTCATGATCAGTTATTCAAATATTTTCTATGATTTTTAAACAAGTGAGCGCAGCGAAGGGAGTGATCTCCATTCAACTTAAATGGCGTTCATTCGTTAGTCTGCGTGCGTGTGTGTGTGTGTATGTGTACGTTGAAAATCAGCCGAATCGCTGAACAGATTGCGCTGAAATTTTTGGATGAGCGTAGCGAGCGTAGCGAGCGAAGCGAAGATTCCATTTCACTACACTGGAGAAAAAAATCCGGAATGTTTTTTTTTTTTTTTTTTTCGGTATTTTTGTGTGTTTGTTAACACGATTCCGGCTAAACCGATACTCCGATTGCGATGAAATTTTATGGAGGCCTTCGAAATCTCTGAACTTAGAACTGCCACGTTTTTGAGCGCAATCGGGAAATTTTTTCTCATAAAAAACGCAATTTTACGATTTTTTTTTCGATTTTTAAAAAATTTCTTCGACTTATAACACCTACATGCTTTATCCGATTGTAATGATTTTTTCACAGAACCTTAATTATATGAATTAAGATATTCGTGTGAAATTTGAGCATAATCTAAAAATTATTTCTCATGAAAATCGTAATTTTACGGGTTTTTTCTTTTTTAAAACAATTCTTTGACTTATAACACCTACATGCTTTATCCTATTGTAATGATTTTTTTACAGAACCTTCATTTAATGAATTGATATATTTGTGTTAAATTTGAGCGCAATCGAATAATTATTTCTTATGAAAATTGAAATTTTACGATTTTTTTCTTTTTTAAAAATTACGATTAATTAAAAAATTAAGTTAATTTTTTATTTAATTTAGTTTAATTAAAAAAATTAAGTTAATTTTTTATTTAATTTAATTTAATTTAAAAAAATCTTCGACTAAGTAATGAATTTTTCACAGAACAACAGAAAATCCGCGTAACACATGGCAGCTGAATGCACCAATTACGCTCATCCAACAACGCGGTAGGACTTAAGCGTTTTCCTAGTAAACAGACATCCGGTACGAGTTTACTGAGAACTGCTAACAAAATCAACAAGATCCAATGCAATTTAAACCTATAAGAAATAATAAATTGAAAAATAGGCTTCCAATGTTTAGAAATTATTTTAACGACAATGGTTTAGATTTTGAATATATATTTTTTGTTTGTTATTCGCCTGGCCGTGAAATGCCGTGCCCATGCAAGGTCTATCAAATGTTGCACGTCAAGGTACCCCCAAATTCCGCTCGTAGATTGAGTAATCCTTGCAATATTTTCACGTATTTCGTACTGGCTATGTTTACCATAGTAGGCCCTATTGCCACAGATGATGGACTACTACGTTGTATGCATTTCAAAACATGTTTCATAATTTTTTAAATACAGTCCAGAAATTACAAAATCTTTCCCGACCAGGGGATTGAACCCATGTATCCCACATTTCGGCTATAAGGGCGCTTTAGCCAACTAGACTAGGGAAACGCCAAAGTCGTTGTTAGACGAGTGAGCGAGTCATGTGTTGAGTACCCGGGAACATTTGCATTTAAGTTTGATAATTATATTCGTATAAATAATAGGTAGAGCTACGGAAAAATAACACTTTCAAATACAAAATTTAGCACTTTCATTTCAAAATTTAGCACTTTGTAGCATTTTCAAATTGCAAATTTAGCACATTGGTGCAAATTAAAAATATATGCAATATTTAGTTGCGGGGGCCTCGTTCAAGGTTCAACTAAGTCTAGAAATGAAAATCATTGCAATTAGCTGAGCAATTGGGGTTTATTTTTGCAAAGAGGGCCATGTAAGGCACTGTTTTAACACAAGGAAATAACATAGAATCAGGAAATTAATTAAAATTTGTAAATTGTTAGCCACTTTTACAAACAATGCCGGAGTAGCTTACTTAGGCCTTGCAGATATGCCCACACTCGGTTATGTTTATTTGTTTATTTAATTAATATAGCCCTAGTGTAAGAAACCGGGAACTCCCCCCCCCCCCCTCCGTACTACGTCGTAGATAGACGGCCGTGAGCCGGCCTAATAACAATTTAAAAAACATGATCCCTACAAGAGGTAGGCGAGGCCTATGGTTACTAACTTTTGCAGATATTCCCGCGTCGCCGGGTGGTCTAGTTTGTGTAACGGAATATTGGCTTGCAAGCACCATTTCACACTGTCTTCAATGAACTCAACTTTCTCGACCTTGGCCTTCTTTCCTTTATCCAGGCTTTCCTGGATAGGCCTAGTAGATTGGCGTTTGCTAGTTGATGGCTGTTGCTCTCGCTTTTCTTTTGCCTTCAAATGTGAGGAAGACAACACATGTTTGTCTAACGTATCCTTCTTGACTGCATCTAATCGCACATTACCGCACATCATTATCGTCGATTCACTGACGTAAAAACCATCGTTTTTGTATTTTGCAGCTCGTGTCTGCAGACTTATCTTTTCACGTGGCATTTTATCACAATTTTAACTAACTCGGAACACAGAAATAAAGCGAGCCGACGAGAGACAAAACCACAATGCAGGCCGAGCTGCTACACCCTCCGTTTCGTGTCCTTGCGCGAGCCGTGCTACGTATTCTTGGCTTGTAGAGATCGCACAGTCCAGCAAAGGTCAATGATCCGAGTAGCGTCGAGCAGTGTTGGTCTCGCGGAAGGCGGAGGAGGGGTGGGAGGGGGAGGCAAACACTTGCCGCCTAGCCGGCTCGGGAGTCGGCGACTGATGCAAGTGGTGTCGGCGGCTGGCGCTACAAAGCGGCGGGGCGATCAATCGGCGATCGTATTTTGCTGTACTTAAATTTCGCATATATTTAGCAATATCGCTGATATTTCGCCATTATGCAGACATTTCGCAGAATCACGCGAATTTCGCACTTTGTCGCATTTTCAAAAACGCATTATTATAGCTGTAAATACCTTGAAAGGTAAAGAAAAGTGAAAAAACTTAATTTTTCAACATTTCGCATTTATCGCACATGCGAAATTTACGTGCCCCTAATAATAGGGTATTTAAGTTTAGGCCATAGTTTAGGCCATAATGCTCCACTGTAGCCTATGATAGGCTAGGGGGAGGCCTAAGGTAGGGGGAAGAAAAGAAATGTTACCGGGTACTCAACACATGGCTCACTCACTCGTCTAAAAACGACTTCGGCGTTTCCCTAGTTTTAATAAACATAATATTTAGTGAATTCTATTTTGTCAAGCAAACAGTTAATGTACTACGATATTGTTGATACCTTGACAGATACAGTGGAACTTTAAATTTACGTACCTTGAATCACCGAATTCCTTGATTGTGTAAAGTTTTTTGTTGGTCCCAAAAATTTTCCCATAAGGACAATGTTAAATTTTCCTTGAACTAACGTACCTTGTACCTACGTATTACGTGACTTTACGTATCGTATTTCAAGTCCCGAGTCATAATATATGGCCTCGAATTTACGTATCTATGCTGCCGAACGCTGTGGGGAACGAGGGAGGTTGTTATTTATTGGTTCAAGATCAAGTGCCGCCCGCTTTGACAGCTCAACACATGCCGCCGACCGCATGGGTAATAATGCAGTCCCTTTCCTCCCCCCTCATTAGCAGCAGTCTGGCAATGTGAGAAGGTCGAGTGGATCACCGTTCGCCCCCCCCCCCCCCCTCTCACCCATACGATCGTAGTATTTCAGCACTGCCGACAAACGCAACCCGATACTTGACCTGGCCTACCCACTCCACTACCGGCCTCTTTTCCCGACGAGCTTGAATGAGTGAGCATATGAATCAATTGATTGAGGAATCAAGCACATGATTCTATGACATGTGATCATTTTATTGTATGTGACGAAATCGACAGAAGTCTTGAGTAGCCAGCCTCAGTTTAACAAGGTAGTGTTGTATTGACAGCATCATTCATTGATTAAAAACCATGATCCTGCAATTATTATCGCGTAAGAAAAACACGGCACTGCTGAGAGAGAATGTGAAGTGTCACTGTGTCTGAGCTGGCTGGCCGGCCGAGAGAGGAGAGAGGAGAGTGAGAGCCTCGGCAGCGCGAGTGCGAGGGGAGGGGTAACCGGTCTCGTAGGCGGCAGCTGCCGGCTGGCGGGGTGGGGTGGGGAAGTGAACCTGACACACAGCTTCACAAAAGATCGCGCTTGCTGGAAGGAAATAGAACCGTGGATGTGGGAATTTTTAACATTGTGTAAATGGGACTTTTGCAAAAACTTTTCAAATATAGCGATCATGGCGAGAAAACGGACGATGCGGGAACAATCCATAGGGGTTTTACTGCATTTTATTTACTTCATAATAAACTTGGCGTGTGCACATTGAATTGAGATAAGTTATTAAAATGTTGTTTGTAGTTTATTTTTACGTTTTGAAGATTTTATGGAATTTCCAGCTGCTCTCTATGTTTTTTTTCCGCTCGTGCGATTTATTTCACGGAACAGAATAATACACAGCATAATTACCCCTCCCCTTCCCGCGCGAGGCCGGCCACCGTGATGTCGCGTAAGCAATGCTGGCTACACTACACTCGTCTTTGTGAAGGTGAAGGTCGTTCTTCGCGGAAGTCTTGTCTCTGTGAAGTTCGATTTCAGCGTGTTTTAAAGATTCAGCGGCGTTATTTAAGTGTCCAATATTTATTACGTGACACTGACAGCATTCGGAGATAAAATACATTGCGGGCGGGCGCGAGCACCAATGAATGAACTGATTACGTAAGTTCGGCATGGGGGTGGGGGGGGAGGGGGGGGGGGCACTGAGATAGCGATGAGGCAATTGACCTTGAGCTGCCTATGATCCGATATCAATTACACTACGCAGATGTGTTTTCGGAATCGGTGCTTGATGTTACTCCTGCTTGCGATTGCACAACACGAAGCGAGCGCCGAGTTAACGATGTCTTACCATCCGATGCCACCTATAAGCAAACAAACTCACTTCCTGCAGCCTTCCATGCTCATAATCCAGCATAGGCGCTACCTAGGAGTAGTTTGAAGCACTCAAGTTGATGTTGTCACTTTTTTGGTACAGTAGGTTTTTTGAATTTACGAATTCCTTGACTTTGTGTATTTTTTTTGCCTCTAGTTAAATTCGTAAATTCAAAGTTCCACTGTATATATTTTTAAAATTTAAAATTGTTAGGAGTTTTTTAAGTTTTGACTTGAGCACTCTTCTCTGGATTAGATTCTAAAGAGTGTATGTACTTTCAGGGATTTCTAGAGGGCTGAACTCTCCGAAGAAGACATCATTCTCAATACATTCATCACGGAGGACGAACTTCGAAGAGAAACTACCGACTCCAAACGACCAAAAGTACAAATGGAACTTCGAAATCTAAGCAGACACAAACATACTGGTAAAGCAAAAGATTACTTTTCTTAATACTCTAAATTAAAACTGTTTTTATTTGCAATCGGGTATGCCATGAACGGAGTCAACTAACCCTCCCTCCACTAAAACACAAATACAAGTGTACTTCTTAACACATGAGTGTTCGGTTTGGTTTCTTCTTTAACAAGTTTAGCTCATTTGATATACACTTGCTCAAATTGACAATACCGGTACCTATCTTCATTTGACTTTTTGATAATTAGGTATATTGTCCCATTATTATTTCAGATACTGTGTACCAAAATATGTACTACATTGTTGTTCATTATTTAATTGCAAAATGTTATTATTTGTACGAAGAAGGCAAACTTCCACTACCAACACATCAAAGGCTGCAGAGGAACACCAGTACGTCAGAGAGAGGAGAGATACACCGGCATCTCTGTATTACATCTCTGGTAACAGAAGTTAAGTTTGTCTCTTCTGATAATGAAACCTAACTTGTTTACAGACTTGTGGTTTAAAACGGGCTCATGCTAAATTTTCACAGCTACAAACACCACTACACTTCATTTACATTGCGATGTTTAATATGCAAGTACAGTAAGAACTCTCTTATCCGATCTCCGCTTATCCGATGTACCGTGTTAACCGAGCCGCAAAAAAAATAAAAAATAAAAAAAAATAAAGTTTTAAATACCTAAATAAAACATAAAAATAATTACAGACGCCGCGCCGCACTTTTTTAAATGTACTCGCATACATTTGTAGGCATGCCTTACGAGTGAGTGCAAAGAAGATAGATCGGCGATATATCTCAACTTTCGAGCAGTGTGCATCAGTCTACTGAGCATATAGAGTTCAGTGGTCAGTGTGCGTCGGGCGCATCGCCGGTAAGCGTCAGTGTCACCCACTGAGCATATAGAGGTCAGTGTGCGTCGCGCGCATGCGCGTGCGCATACGATCCAGCCATCTCACACACAGCTGTTCAAAGATGGTCGTTGTGGAACTAGATGCAATCATGTTTCAACCGATTCACGAAATTCGTAATCACGACGCATTGAATTGTTATTCCTGGGCTTATCTTATTTCTTTCCCAGACTTATCTTGCGTCGAGAGCTTCAGCGCGGGCATAGTAGTGAGAGGTTTTCCCACTTTAATCGATCTTGTAATTACCAATAAAAGTAGCATTAAAGCAAAAGTTAGATCTCGACCTAATATTTCCGACCATCAACTAATAGAACTTAACCTAGGCACTGACAAAGTAGGTAATAAACATGAAGCAGTTGGGTCAAGAACAGTTCCGTAAACCCTAAAGGACATAGATTACGAGTTCATAAATCAAGTCTTAGGAGAAGCAGACTGGGGATATGAGGCAAGGAACTTAAATATAAACGAAATGGGCCGATAGATATGTAAACAACATTGTAAAATACCATAGATCGTGTTGCCCCAAAGAAGAGAAGTGAAAGTTCACCCTAGCTTAAGCCAAACCCGTGGTTTAACGACAGCGTATTGGAACCCCAAAAAAAGTCGAGATGACGCTATATAAAAGCCCAGCTTACGAACAAACATGAGGACTGGTATGTACAAAATACAACGTAATAATTTTGTTCCCAAATTAAGGAGTGAAAAGCAAAAGTTTTATAAAGAACAAAATAGACTCAAATAGGCACAATGCAAGAGAAATGTGGAAAACATTGAAAAAAGTGACAGACGAATATAAAAGGTTTCAAATCTTAATGTTGCCCGTCCTATATCGTTTGATGATACCGACAGTTCTGAGGACAATGTGGCAAACAAAATTTAACAAATATTTTGTAAATAGTATTAATGATATTGTAAGTAGCATAGAGAACCCAGAGTCGGTGGTGCCTGATATGAATACTGTATAAAGAAAAATGGTATTCTCCTTGATATTTTTAAAACCCAAATTAATATAAAAACAATTAAAGAAAATTAGTTTTTAATCTACCACTTAAGAAAGGCACAGATGAAGGTATAGTATAGAAGTAATTAAGAAAACTTTTTGGAGGTGTGGTCATGCCCTTCTTAATATTATAAATATGCCCAATTGTGAATGGAGAGGTTCCTAAGAACTGGCTATTAGCAGAAATTGTTCCTATACCTAAAATTAGTAAAGCCAAGGCCCCAGAAGAGTTCAGACCAGTAAACCCATGCTACCAGCCTATGAGAAAATTTTGGAAAAGGTGATATATAACCAACTACTAGAGTATTTTATGATAGTGATATTCTAAAATCAAAACCAATCGGTTTTCCCCAGTGGTCACTCTGTGAAACCGCAATTCAATAGTTATGGAAAAGTGGCTCAAAGAATTGGGAAGATGGCAACTTTGTTATACTGTATTTTTTGACTTCAAAAGAGCTTTTGAAACATTAGATAGAGACCGTTTATTGGAAAAACTAAAAAAGTATGGTGTAAAGGCAATGCTCTGAATTGGTTTAGGAGCTATTTAACAGGCAGAAGGCAGATAAAAAGATACTGAAAATGAAAAATCCGATGAAGCTTATATTAACTACGGGGTACCACAAGGGTCTGTCTTGGGTCCTCTACTTTTCATACTGTACATAAATGATATATTTTAAAGTAAGTGTAGACGAATTTCTGGTATTCATTTATCTGTTTGCAGACGTACGTTACTGTCATACTCTGGGAAAAAGTTTGAAAGATGCCTGTCAATTATTAAATTGTTTTTCCCAAAAAAAACTCCTAAACTGGCTGAGGGCAAACAAGCTTAAACTAAATGTAACCAAATCTAAATGTATGTTGATCACATCATCAAAGGGTGATGAAAAACAGAATTTTGAATCAAAATCTATCCACAATATAATGGTGGATGGCAAGACTGTCGAGTTTGTGAGTGAATTCAAATATGTTGGTATAATACTAGAGGAACATCTCAGTCTGAAAAATAAAGTCAACTATGTTATTAAAAAAATTAGTAAAAAGATAGGCTTCTTGGCAAGAGCAAGTAAGTTCTTGTCCTAACCCTACAAGACTTTTAGTTTTTAAATCGATCATATTACCTCACTTCGATTACGTGGTACCATGCTATGGGTATTGACAAAATGAGCCTAGATGCAATTGCAGAGATTGCAGAGTAAAGGTCTAAAAAATTGTACTAAAATGTGACAGGTTTACTCCAACTAAGAAGTATTGCCCAAAAAGTCAACATGATATCTGTAAAACAAAGAATAGCGTTAAATGTTTTAGTTTTTAAACTATAAGTTAGAGCAAAGGAAGTCTACCTAAGTACTGTGTAATATGATAGATCATAACAATGATGATAATTGTGTACATAACTTGAGGGAAAAAGGATCACATAAGTATTGGTAGAAGGAAATCAGTTCGATCCATGCATTCAATTTTTATAGTGGTTAAGGATGTATAACGAACTGGAACCAGGCATCAAGAATGCTAACATGTACAGGAGTTCAAAGATAATTGCCTTGCATTTGGGAAATAAGAAATTTCCATGATATTGTATTATGTTTACTGATGTAACATAAATAGCTGTACTTGCTAAATAAATATATACAATACAATACAAAACATGAGAAAGAGAGCTAGGCCTAGGCCTAGGCCTATGTTTGCATTGTAGGCCTAGGCCTACTGCGTCGAGTTTAGGCCTAGACATACGTTTTTATTACGACATGTAGGCCTAATTGTGTACGTGTGTTTGTGAGCTTGATTTACAAGCTATTAAATCATTTAGTATACCCTGTATGAAGTGTATCGTGTGTATTTTATGTTCCTTTATCCATTACATGTGTCATATATCATTTTACCACATCAGGCTATGCTACGAGAGCAAATAAACAAATGAACCGCGCCATCCGAGTTTTTCGCAAATCCGAGGTGCCCCCGGTCTCATCCAACTCGGATAAGAGAGTTCTTACTGTATTAACAATTAGCTTAAAATATTATCATCATTTTTGTATTTTTTTATAAACATAAATTTTGTGATTTTGTGATATTGTTGACACCTTGACAGATACATTTTTTTTAAATTTTGAATTTTTATTTTTTTAGATTAGACTTGAGCACTCTTCTCTGGATTAGATTCTAAAGAGTGAATGTACTTTCAGGGATTCCTAGAGGGCTGGACACTCCGGAGAAGACATCACTCTCAATACATTCATCACGGAGGACGAACTTCGAAGAGAAACTACCAGCTCGGAACCACCAAAAGTACAAATGGTTCTTCGAACTTAAAGCAGAGACAAACACACTGGTAAAACAAGAGATTACTTGTCTTCATACTTTAAATTAAAACTGTTTATATTTGCAATTGGGTATGCCATGTACGGAGTTAACCAAACCCCCCCCCCCCCCCCCCCCCCCCCACCACACTAAAATACGAATACAAGTGAACTTCTTAACACATGAGTGTTTGGTGTTGTTTCTTCTTTGACAAGTTCAGCTCATTTATTATACACTTAATCAAATTGACGTTTCCGGTACCTATCTACATTTTACTTGTTATCAATAATATACTGTCCCATTATTATTTCAAATACTGTGTACCAAAATATGTACTACATACATTTAATTGAAAAATGTAATTATTTGTATGGTGAAGGCAAACTTCAACGACCAACACAGCAAAGCCTTCAGAGGAACACCATACATCAGAGAGAGAGAGGAGAGATACACCAGCATCTTTGTATTACATCTCTGGTAACCGAAGTTTAGTTTGTCTCTTCTGATAATGAAACCTAACTTGTTTACAGACTTGTGGTTTTAATGGGCTCATGCTTAATTTTCACAGCTGAGAAAACCACTACACGTCATTTACATTTCGCTGTTTAATATGCTTGTATTTACAATTAACATCAACTATTATCATCACTATCAATTACTCTCAATTAACAATAAGAGAATGTGCGTCTCTCAAGTGATAATTTCTCATAAATCAACAGGCATCACCAATAAAATGTTGACATTTTCAATACTTATGGAAATATAAATTATATTTGCGGATGTATTTATTTTGGCAGTGTGCATATTTCAATATAAATAATACATATTTTTGTTATTGTCTAGGACTGTACGAGAACCAGGAAACCAGAAAAGAACTACGCTCCGCACAAAGAACATGGAAGGCTGAGGACGAACCAGCAACTGCTACTACTCACTCCAGCAACAAGACGTGAATAAGACTGCGCACAACTGAAACACCAGCTGCCTAACTGACAAGCAGCATCTCTGTAAGACCTCTAGGATACTGTTACGTAAGTTGAATATTATCTTAATAACAATCGTACTCAATGGGTTTCCGTTAGATGTTTGAAAGCGTAAAGTTTCGGTTTCCTGACTGGGGATGGATTTAATCACCACTACCGAGTAATTCACAAACAGTGATAGATTCGTAGCTTAAATGTTTCTTAACTTCTACTGCCTACAACACACTTGAACAACTGATACCTTGTTGATTGTTTTTTATTTTAAATGTATTATTAAAATATCCATATATTTACTGGACAACTAACAATATGTTTGCACTTTGCACATGCAGCAGTTACTGACGTTTTGTCACACTAACAAACAAACATAAACACAATTATTTACATAGTTCAACCTATGATATTTGACCATGTTGTGTCTCGATATCACAATACTAAAAGAATACTTAACGTGTGTTGCACACGTTAGACTTAACCAAGAAAACTGATTTGCAGAGAAACATTTTAATTACGTAGTTTTACCTACGCTGTTTGACATTGTGTTGTCTCTCGAGAGGTGCTTGGGGTTTATTTTTTACTTGAAGTTAGGAATGAGTCCCGGAATAGGCTTCCCCTCTTTCATGCAACATTTCAGCAAAAATAAGGACCTTTCTTAGCTTATATCACAATACTAAAAGAAAACTTAATGAGTTTTGCACACCTTAGACTAAATAAGAAAAATGATTCTTGTTTATTTTTATTCATGCAGCATTAAGTGACGTTTTGTCAGTGTACTTGTACTCATGCAGCTTTGAGTAACGTTTTGTAAGACTAGCAAGTTCATAGATTCTTCTTACATCTAGAAACCTCTCATTAATGCAACAATTAAACTACATTAAGGACACTACCTAGATAATATCACAATACTAAAAGAATACTTAACGTGTGTTGCACACGTTGGACTTAACCAAGAAAACTGATTCGCAGAGAAACATAATTATTGCATAGTTCTACCTACGCTATTTGACATTGTGTTGTCTCTCGAAAGGTGCTTGGGGTTTATTTTTTACTTGAAGTTAGGAATGTTTGAGTCCCGGATTAGGCTTCCCCTCTTTCATGCAACATTTCAGCAAAATTAACGACCCTTCTTTGATTATATCACAATACTAAAAGAAAACTTTATATGTATTTTGCACACCTTAGACTAACCAAGGAAAATGATTCGCGTTTATTTTCACTCTTGCAGCTTTAAGTAACGTTTTGTAAGACTCTAGCAACTTCATAGATTCGTCTTACATCTAGAAACCACTCATTATTGCAAGGAGTGTCAAATACTTGTGTAGAATGTTAACATAGAGCTATTTATCTTACGAATCCCAAGTTTTGGTATTAGAATTCTTTACGGCTATATTTATTACAATTAAATTCAATTCGTTGGTTGTTACATTTGTAATTGTATTCATCAAACATAATAATATGAACTTGGCATTGATTAGTTTGCTGGACCCTTAGGAGTGTCTAATACTTGTGTAGAATGTAAACATAGCTCAGTTAATCTTAAGAATCACATGTTTTGATATAAGAATTCTTAACGTCAATATTCATTACAATAATATTGAATTCGTTGGTTGCAACGTAACATTTGTAATTGTATTCATCTAACATAATAATATGTACTTGTTATTGATTAGTTTGCTAAACCCCTGTGGTCACACAATGTACTTGTTTAGGAGTGTCAGATACTTGTGTAGAATGTGAACATAGAGCTATTTATCTTAAGAATCACATGTTTTGATATGAGTATTCTTTACGGTCATATTCATTACAATAATATTGAATTCGTTGGTTGCAACGTAACATTTGTAATTGTATTCATCTAACATAATAATATGTACTTGTTATTGATTAGTTTGCTAAACCCCTGTGGTCATCCAATGTACTTGTTTAGGAGTGTCAAATACTTGTGTAGAATGTGAACATAGAGCTATTTATCTTAAGAATCACATGTTTTTGATATGAGTATTTTTGACGGTCATATTCATTACAATTTAAAATTGAATTCGTTGGTTGCAAACGTAACATTTGTAATTGTATTCATCTAACATAATAATATGTACTTGTTATTGATTAGTTTGCTAAACCCCTGTGGTCACACAATGTACTTGTTTAGGAGTGTCAGATACTTGTGTAGAATGTGAACATAGAGCTATTTATCTTAAGAATCACATGTTTTGATATGAGTATTCTTTACGGTCATATTCATTACAATAATATTGAATTCGTTGGTTGCAACGTAACATTTGTAATTGTATTCATCTAACATAATAATATGTACTTGTTATTGATTAGTTTGCTAAACCCCTGTGGTCACACAATGTACTTGTTTAGGAGTGTCAGATACTTGTGTAGAATTGTGAACATAGAGCTTATTTATCTTAAGAATCACATGAGGTATTCTTTACGGTCTATTCATTACAATAATATTGAAATTTGTTGGTTGCCGTAACATTTGTAATTGTATTCATCTAACATAATAATATGTACCCCTTTGGGTTTTTTGATTAGTTTGCTGGGGCCCCTGTGGTCATCCAATGTACTTGTTTAGGAGTGTCAAATACTTGTTTTAGAATGTGAACGTAGAGCTATTTATCTAAGAATCCCATGTTTTGATATGAGTATTCTTTACGTCATATTCATTACAATAAAATTGAATTCCGTTGGTTGCAACGTAACATTTGTAATTGTATTCATCTAACATAATAATATGTACTTGTTATTGATTAGTTTGCTGGACCCCTGTGGTCATCCAATGTACTTGTTTAGGAGTGTCAAATACTTGTGTAGAATGTGAACATAGAGCTATTTATCTTAAGAATCACATGTTTTGATATGAGTATTCTTTACGGTCATATTCATTACAATAATATTGAATTCGTTGGTTGCAACGTAACATTTGTAATTGTATTCATCTAACATAATAATATGTACTTGTTATTGATTAGTTTGCTGGACCCCTGTGGTCATCCAATGTACTTGTTTAGGAAGTGTCAATACTGTGTGTAGAATGTGAACTTGGTATTGATTTTTTCCCGGACCCCTGTGGTATCAATGTACTTGTTTAGAAGTGTCGATAACTTGTGTAAATGTGAACATAGAGCTTTATTCTTAAGAATCACATGTTTGATATGAGATTCTTTTACGGCATATTCATTACAATATAATTGATTCGGGTTTGGGTTTCAACGTAACATTTGTAATTGTATTTATCTAACATACATAATATGTACCTTTTTTATTGATTGTTTGCTAAACCCCTGTGGTCACACAATGTTCTTGTTTAGGAGTGTCAGATACTTGGTGTAAATGTGAAAAATAGAGCTATTTATTTTACGAATCCCATGTTTTATATAAAACTATTCTTTACGGCTATATTCATTACAATTATATTCAATTCGTTGTTTGTTACATTTGTAATTGTATTCATCTAACATAATAATATGAAATAGATATTGATTAGTTAGCTGGACCCTTGGGGTCACCAAATGTACTTGTTTAGGAGTGTCAAATACTTGTGTAGAATGTGAACATAGAGCTATTTATCTTTCGAATCTCAAGTTTTGATATAAGTATTCTTTACGGCTATATTCATAACAATTATATTTTATTCGTTGGTTGTAACATTTGTTATTGTATTCATCAAACATAATAATATGAACTTGGCATTGATTAGTTTCCTGGACCCCTGTGGTCATCCAATGTACTTGTTTAGGGTTGTCAAATACTTGTGTAGAATGTGAACATAGTGCTATTTATCTTACTAATCCCATGTTTTGATATAACTATTCTTTAAGGCTATATTTATTACAATTATATTTAATTCATTTTTTGGTACATTTGTAATTGTATTCATATAACATAAAAATGTGAACTTGGTGTTGATTAGTTCGCTGGACTCCTGTGGTCATCAATGAACTTGTTTAGGAGTGTCATATACTTGTGTAGAATGTGAACATAGAGCTTATTATCTTAAGAATCCCATGTTTTGATATTAGAATTCTTTACGGCTATATTCATTACAATTATATTCAATTCGTTGGTTGTTTTATTTGTAATTGTATTCATCTAACATAATAATGTGAACTTGGTACTGATTAGTTTGCTGGACCCCTGTGGTCATCCAATGTGCTTGTATAGGAGTGTCAAATACTTGTGTAGAATGTTAACATAGAGCTATTTATCTTACGAATCCCAAGTTTTGATATAAGAATTCTTTACGGCTATATTTATTACAATTATATTAATTCCTGGTTGTTACATTTGGTTATTGTTTCATCAAACATAATAATATGAACTTGGCATTGATTAGTTTGCTGGACCCTGTGGTCATCCAATGTTCTTGTTTAGGATTGCAAATACTTGTGTAGAATGTGAACATATAGCTAATTTTCTAACAAATCCCATGTTTTGTAAACTATTCCCTTTTCGGCTATATTTTATTACAGTTATATTAATTCGTTGTTTGTTACATTTGGAATTGTATTCATCTAACATAAAATATGAACTAGATATTGATTTGTTTGCTGGACCTTTGTGGTCACACAATGTACTTGTTTTTGGAGTGTCAAACCTTGTGTAGAATGTGAACATAGAGCTATTTATCTTAACGAATCCTATGTTTTGATATAACTATTCTTAAAGGCTATATTATTAACAATTATATTCAATTCGTTGGTTGTTACATTTGTAATTTTTATTCATCTATCATAAAAAAGTGAACTTGGTGTTTAGTTAGTTTGCTGGGACCCCTGTGGTCATCCAATGTACTTGTTTAGGAGTGTCAAATACTTGTTTAGAATGTGAACGTAGAGCTATTTATCTTACGAATCCCATGTTTTGATATTAGAATTCTTTTTCGGTTATATTCATTACTATTATATTCAAATTTCCCTTTGGTTGTTAAACTTGTAATTGTAAATTTATCTAACATAAAAATTGAACTTGGT
Source organism: Sweltsa coloradensis (assembly GCA_024449915.1). Lineage (NCBI taxonomy): Eukaryota > Metazoa > Arthropoda > Insecta > Plecoptera > Chloroperlidae > Sweltsa > Sweltsa coloradensis. The sequence continues at coordinate 184,223 of JAMZAV010001183.1, forward strand.
ATTGATTAGTTTGCTGGACCCCTGTGGTCATCCAATGTACTTGTTTAGGAGTGTCAAATACTTGTGTAGAATGTGAACATAGAGCTATTATTCTTAGAAATCTCATGTTTTTATATAAGTATTTTTTACGGCCTTTCTCATTACAATTTTAATCAATTCGTTGCTTGTTACATTTGTAATTGTATTTCTTCTAACAAAAATAAAGTGAACTTGGGGAAAATTTAGTTCGCTGGACCCTGTGGTCATCCACTGTACTTGTATAGGAGTGTCAAATACTTGTGTAGAATGTGAACATAGAGCTATTTATCTTACGAAAACCCAAGTTTTGATATTAAATTCTTACGGCTATATTCATTACAATTACATTCAATTCGTTGGTTGTTACATTTGTAATTGTATTCATCTAACATAATAATGTGAACTTGGTACTGATTAGTTCGCTGGACCCCTGTGGTCATCCACTGTACTTGTATAGGAGTGTCAAACACTTGTGTAGAATGTGAACATAGAGCTATTTATCTTACGAATTCCATGTTTTGATATTAGAACTCTTTACGGCTATATTCATTACAATTATATTCAATTCGTTGGTTGTTACATTTGTAATTGTATTCATTTAAACATTTAAAGAATGAACTGGCATTGATTAGTTTGCTGGGACCCCTGTGGTCATCCCAATGTTCTTGTTTAGGATTGTCAAATACCTTGTGTAGAATGTGAACAAAGAGCTAAATTTTCTAACGAATCCATGTTTTGATATAACTATTCTTTAAGGCTTAATTTTTACAATTATATTTAATTCATTTTTTGGTCATTTGTATTGTATTCATATAACATAAAAAATATGAACTAGGATATTGATTGTTTGCGGGGCCCTTGTGTCACACAATGTACTTGTTTTAGAGTGTCAAACCTTGTGTAGAATGTGAACATAGAGCTATTTATCTTAACGAATCCTATGTTTTGATATAACAATTCTTTACGGCTATATTCATTAAAAATTATATTCAATTCGTTGGGTTTTTACATTTGGAAATTTTATTCATCTTTACATATAAATGTGAACTTGGTGTTGATTAGTTTGCTGGACCCCTGTGGTCATCCAATGTACTTGTTTAGGAGTGTCAAATACTTGTGTAGAATGTGAACATAGAGCTATTTATCTTACAGAATCCCATGTTTTGATATTAGAATTCCTTTTTCGGTTTAAATTCATTACAATTATATTCAATTCCATGGTTTTGAACTTGTAATTGTATTCATTAACATAATAATGTGAACTTGGTTCTGATTAGTTCGCTGGACCCTGTGGTCATCCAATGTTTCTTGTTTAAGGAAGTGTCAAATACTTGTGTAGAATCTGAACATAGAGCTATTTTCTTACGAATCCCATGTTTTTTATATAATTTCTTTAACGGCTATATTCATTACAATTATATTCAATTCGTCTGTTGTTACATTTGCAATTGTATTCATCAAACATAATAATATGAACTACGTATTGATTAGTTCGTTGGACCCCTGTGGTCATCCAATGTACTTGTTTAGGACTGTCAAATACTTGTGTAGAATGTGAACATAGAGCTATTTATCTTACGAATCCCATGTTTTGATATTAGAAATTCTTTAACGGCTATATTGATTACAATTAATTCAATTCGTTGGTTGTTACATTTGTAGTTGTATTCATCAACATAATAATATGAACTTGGCATTGCTTAGTTTGCTGGAACCCTGTGGTCATCAATGTTCTTGTTTTTGGAGTGTCAAATACTTGTGTTAGAATTGAAACATAGAGCTTTTTTTTAAAAAATTCCCATGTTTTTATATTAAGGGAAATTTTTTCGGGGATATTCATTAACAATTTATTCAATTCGTGGGTTTTTACATTTTTTAATTTTATTCTT